>JAFEMH010007027.1:10000-104542 GCA_022495995.1 Adenophora triphylla var. japonica
AAACCCTAAACCCTAAACCCTAAACCCTAAACCCTAAACCCTAAACCCTAAACCCTAAACCCTAAACCCTAAACCCTAAACCCTAAACCCTAAACCCTAAACCCTAAACCCTAAACCCTAAACCCTAAACCCTAAACCCTAAACCCTAAACCCTAAACCCCAAACCCTAAACCCCAAACCCTAAACCCCAAACCCCAAACCCTAAACCCTAAACCCCAAACCCCAAACCCCAAACCCCAAACCCCTAACCCCTAAACCCCAACCCCAAAACCCCAAAACCTAAACCCCAAACCCCAAACCCTAAACCCTAAACCCTAAACCCAAAACCCTAAACCCTAAACCCTAAACCCTAAACCCTAAACCCTAAACCCTAAACCCTAAACCCTAAACCCTAAACCCTAAACCCTAAACCCTAAACCCTAAACCCTAAACCCTAAACCCTAAACCCTAAACCCTAAACCCCAAACCCCAAACCCCAAACCCCAAACCCCAAACCCCAAACCCCAAACCCCAAACCCCAAACCCCAAACCCCAAACCCTAAACCCTAAACCCTAAACCCTAAACCCTAAACCCTAAACCCTAAACCCTAAACCCTAAACCCTAAACCCTAAACCCTAAACCCTAAACCCTAAACCCTAAACCCTAAACCCAAAACCTCTTGAAACCGGCTGGATAAAGTGAGTCCAAAGAAAATGGATTTTGGCAAAAGTGCACATATGAGGGGAATATAGCTTATTGTTCAGCCGCTGGTCTTCGGCACTCTCGGGTATTTCGTAAAATCAAATTGGAAAAATCAACCAAGTAGAAAGGAAACAGATGGAGGTGCAGGAGAAGAGAAATGGAAAGAAAGAAACAACAACAAGCAATGAAAGAATTGAAGATAATGGAAACAAGCTGAGTAATCAAATACCAATTGAGTTAGATAATGGTGTAGGGGAAATTCTTACAGATGAACAAATGCATGTGGAAGAAATGAGAAGAAAATCAGAAAAAAGGAGAAAGGAAATAATAAATTGGCGGGAAGTTTGTCCATGATGATGGAATTATCATTGAAGTGACAAATGTTGTTGGAAAGAAAGATGAAAATAAGACAGAGCCGGAAACTTAAGGCATGTTCAACAGATGGGGATTCGCGTGAAGGTGCGTAGAAGCAACCGAAGTTGTTTATGCTATTGCCGATACTGTGAATGAGATTGAGTCAAAACAAAAAGAAAAGGAAAAGCAATGTTCGAGCAAGGCAGTGAAGCAAAGAAACTTGACGAGGTTATTGAAAATCGATTTTGAAGCCTACCACCGAAGAACAACATAGGATCCTAAATGAAAAGGATTCAATAGGCTTTAGTGAAGAAGAAATAAGGTACAAATGTGCCTTATTCGAAGTTGAAACTAGAGTGGAAAACGTAATAAGGAGGAACTTGAATGTCTTGGGCCTTGTACTTTAAATATGGAGGATTCTTGCCCTTCTAACAAGTTTTTGGATAGCCCAACCGATGGAAAGGAAATAGAAGAAAAAGTAATGAGAAGGAAATAGAGAACAAGTCTATCAAGGATCAAAAGGAAATGATGAAGATGAATATCAATTATATGTGGGGAAGAACAATAGAAAAAGAAAGTGGAATGAATATAATAGAACAAGAGCAGAAGTAAGAGGAATCAAGGGTAATTTTTTTGTTCCTTTGATTCATTTTTGGTATCTCATTGGGTCCTATCATGAATTTTTCTATGGGAGGTTGTTGGTATATGCTTGATTGTTTGAATGTTTGTTTAAAAGAGTATAGTAGTGTTTTGGAGGTTGCTATAGCTCAATTTCGTGCTTCCAGTTGCTGCGTAGCTTGTTTCGTGTTGATGCATCATCAACGATTTCGCATCATTGGGTGGCCGATTTCATAAATCTTTGGAATTTAAATAGTGTTGCTTCCTTAGAGCAATTGGGATAATTGGTTTGCTCTGGATTTCTCGTGTTTGTGGCAAGTCATGCGTGCAAAATGCATTATCCGAGTTGAGGTCGGCGCTGGGGTTGTTATTTTGGTTGTTGTTGCTCTAAATATTATTTTGGTTGGATTTCCTTGGCCAAATGGTATTGCAATTCTGATGTAAATGTGGTTTTGGTTATGGTTGGTGTGAATATGGATTGGAATGCGGTTAGCATGGCTGCCGTATTGAATAAAGTTGGCTTGGATGCGGTTCTGAATGTTAATAGCTTGGATGCGGTTTTGAATAAAATTGATGGGCACTTGAAATTGGCTGCGGTTAGACCCGATGCGGTTTCGCATGCGGGTGGTCATGTGATTGCAGCTTTGGTTTGGTAATTGTTATGTGGAAGATATTTGCTTTGATGCGGTTTGTTATGGTTTTGATTGAGGATGGTCAGATGCGGTTGGATATAGCTTGGTATATAACTGCGGTTGTAGATATAGATAGACAGATGTGGTTTATATTGTTGGCGGATTTGAAGTCAATTGATTTAGGCTGGTTTGGAAGGCGGTGGGAAGGTATACGGTTTTGAATAATTTTGGCCAAAAGAGGTTTATGCTAGCCGATGTTTCAAGGCTATTGAAACTTGCTTTGGCCAAGGACATATTAATTCATAAAAATAGAGAAGATAGTAATAGAGATAGGCCTAGATGGTTAGGCTACTACCTTGTAATAGTTAGTATTGAGGTCCCGCTCCATCTCACTCGTAGAAGTGATTGGTTGTCCCCTCTTGTATTCAATTTTGATTTTAATAAAATCCTCCTGTGTGCCGTCCTGGTTTCCTTAAAAAAAAAAAAAAAAAAAACCCTAAACCCTAAACCACTAAACCCCAAACCCCAAACCCCAAACCCCCAAACCCCCAAACCCCAAACCCCCAAACCCCCAACCCCCAAACCCTAAACCCTAAACCCTAAACCCTAAACCCTAAACCCTAAACCCTAAACCCTAAACCCTAAACCCTAGACTCCAAACCCTAGACCCAAACCCTAGACCCAAACCCTGACCCTAAACCCTGCACCCTGCACTCCTAGACTCCTAGACCCTAGACCACTAGACCACAGACCCTAGACCACTAAACCCTAGACCACTAAACCCAGACCCCAGACCACTAGACCCTAGACCACCTGACCACTGACCACTAGACCCTGACTAGACCCTAGACCCTGTGACCCTAGACCACTAGACCCTAGACCCTGCACCCTGTGACCCTGCACCACTGTGACCCTAGACCCAGCACCACTGCACCCTGCACTCCAAACCCTAAGACCCCAAACCCCAAACCCCAAACCCCAAACCCCAAACCCCAAACCCCAAACCCAAAACCCAAAACCCTAAACCCTAAACCCTAAACCCAAAACCCAAAACCCAAAACCCTAAACCCTAAACCCTAAACCCTAAACCCTAAACCCTAAACCCTAAACCCTAAACCCTAAACCCTAAACCCTAAACCCTAAACCCTAAACCCTAAACCCTAAACCCTAAACCCTAAACCCTAAACCCCAAACCCTAAACCCTAAACCCCAAACCCCAAACCCCAAACCCCAAACCCCAAACCCCAAACCCCAAACCCCAAACCCCAAACCCTAAACCCTAAACCCTAAACCCTAAACCCTAAACCCTAAACCCTAAACCCTAAACCCTAAACCCTAAACCCTAAACCCTAAACCCTAAACCCTAAACCCAAAACCTCTTGAAACTGAAGTGTGGATAGGTGAGTCCAAAGAAAATGGATTTTGGCAAAAAGTGCAATATGAGGGGAATATAGCTTATTGTTCAGGCTGTGGTCTTCTTGGGCACTCTGTGGGTATTTGCAGAAAATCAAATTGGAAAAATCAACCAAGTAGAGAAAGGAAACAGATGGAGGTGCAGGAGAAGAGAAATGGAAAGAAAGAAACAACAACAAGCAATGAAAGAATGGAAGATAATGGAAACAAGCTGAGTAATCAAATACCAATTGAGTTAGATAATGGTGTAGGGGAAATTCTTACAGATGAACAAATGCATGTGGAAGAAATGAGAAGAAAATCAGAAAAAGGGGAGAAAGGAAATAATAAATTGGCAGGGAAGTTTGTCCATGATGATGGAATTACTGTTGAAGTGACAAATGTTGTTGGAAAGAAAGATGAAAATAAGACAGAAGCTGGAAACTTAAGGCATGTTCAACAGATGGGGATTGGCAGTGAAGGTGCAGAGAAGCAAACTGAAGTTGTTTATGCTATTGCTGATATTGTGAAGGAGATTGATTCAAGACAAAAGAAAAGGAAAAGCAATGTTACTCGAGCAAGGCGCCAAGCAAAGAAACTTGATGAGGTTATTGAAAATCAGATTTTGAAGCCTACCACTGAAGAACAACATAGGATCCTAAATGAAAAGGATTCAATAGGCTTTAGTGAAGAAGAAATAAGGTACAACAGCTTATTGGAAGTTGAAACTAGAGCTGGAAAACAGAATAAGGAGGAACTTGAATGTCTTGGGCCTTGTACTTTAAATATGGAGGATTCTTGCCCTTCTAACAAGTTTTTGGATAGCCCAACCGATGGAAAGGAAATAGAAGAAAAAGTAATGAGAAGGAAATAGAGAACAAGTCTATTGAAGGATCAAAAGGAAATGATGAAGATGAATATCAATTATATGTGGGGAAGAACAATAGAAAAAGAAAGGGAATGAATATAATAGAACAAGAGCGGGGAAGTAAGAGGAATCAAGGGTAATTTTTTTGTTCCTTTGATTCATTTTTGGTATCTCATTGGGTCTCCATTTATCATGAATTTTTCTATGGGAGGTTGTTGGTATATGCTTGATTGTTTGAATGTTTGTTTAAAAGAGTATAGTAGTGTTTTGGAGGTTGCTTTATAGCTCAATTTCGGGCTTCCAGGTTCTTTGCAGTTTGTTTACGTGTTGATGCATCATCAACCAGATTTCGAATCATTGGGTGGCCGATTTCATAAATCTTTGGAATTTAAATAGTGTTGCTTCCTGTAGAAGCGGCTTGGGGATAATTGGTTTGCTCTGGATTTCTGGTGTTTGTGGCAAGTCATGTGCAAAATGCATTATCTGAGTTGGCTGCTGGCAGTTTTGGGTTGTTATTTTGGTTGTTGTTGCTCTAAATATTATTTTGGTTGGATTTCCTTGGCCAAATGGTATTGCAATTCTGATGTAAATGTGGTTTTGGTTATGGTTGGTGTGAATATGGTTTGGAATGCGGTTAGCATGGCTGCAGTTTTGAATAAAGTTGGCTTGGATGCGGTTCTGAATGTTAATAGCTTGGATGCGGTTTTGAATAAAATTGATGGGGCTGCGAAATTGACTGCGGTTAGACCTGATGCGGTTTCGCATGCGGGTGGTTGTGATTGCAGTTTTGGTTTGGTAATTGTTATGTGGAAGATATTTGCTTTGATGCGGTTTGTTATGGTTTTGATTGAGGATGGTCAGATGCGGTTGGATATAGCTTGGTATATAACTGCGGTTGTAGATATAGATAGACAGATGTGGTTTATATTGTTGGCGGATTTGAAGTCAATTGATTTAGCTGCGGTTTGGAAGGCAGTGGGAAGGTATACAGTTTTGAATAATTTTGGCCAAAAGAGGTTTATGCTAGCTGATGTTTTGAAGGCTATTGAAACTGCTTTGGCCAAGGACATATTAATTCATAAAAATAGAGAAGATAGTAATAGAGATAGGCCTAGATGGTTAGGCTACTACCTTGTAATAGTTAGTATTGAGGTCCGGCTCCATCTCACTCGTAGAAGTGATTGGTTGTCCCCCTCTTGTATTCAATTTTGATTTTAATAAAATCCTCCCAGGTGCCGTCCTGGTTTCCTTAAAAAAAAAAAAAAAAAAAAAACCCTAAACCCTAAACCCTAAACCCCAAACCCCAAACCCCAAACCCCAAACCCCAAACCCAAACCCCAAACCCCAAACCCCAAACCCCAAACCCTAAACCCTAAACCCTAAACCCTAAACCCTAAACCCTAAACCCTAAACCCTAAACCCTAAACCCTAAACCCTAAACCCTAAACCCTAGACCCAAAACCCTAGACCCAAAACCCTAGACCCAAACCCTAGACCCAAACCCTAGACCCCACTAGACCACAGACCCTAGACCACCTAGACCCTAGACCACACAGACCCTGACCCTAGACCCTGTGACCCTAAACCCTGACCACTAGACCCTGCACCACTAGACCCAGACCCCTAGACCCTAGACCCTAGACCCTAGACCCTAGACCCTAGACCCTAAACCCTAGACCCTAGACCCTAGACCCTAGACCCTAGACCCTAGACCCTAGACCCTAGACCCTAAACCCTAGACCCTAGACCCTAGACCCTAGACCCTAGAACCCTGAACCCTGAACCCTGAACCCTGAACCCTGAACCCTGAACCCTGAACCCTGAACCCTGAACCCTGAACCCTGAACCCCTTAACCCTAACCCTGAACCCCTTAACCCTAAACCCTAACCCCTAAACCCTAAACCCTAAACCCTAACCCCTAAACCCTAAACCCTAAACCCTAACCCTAAACCCTAACCCCTAACCCCTAAACCCTAAACCCTAAACCCTAAACCCTAAACCCTAAACCCTAAACCCTAAACCCTAAACCCTAAACCCTAAACCCTAAACCCTAAACCCCTAACCCCTAAAACCCTAAACCCTAACCCCTAAACCCCTAAACCCTAAACCCTAAACCCTAAACCCTAAACCACGCGCGTACAGGCAGAGCGTTTACTGTGTGCGATCTGGGCGATTCTAGGTGCGTTCACTGTGTGTCTCCGTCTCCGGCCAAATTCCGGCTCAGATGGCCAAGCCACCGGATTTAAATGATCCATTAACCTTCCCAAACACAATCCCCACCATAATTACAAACAATAATCCACAAATTATCTCTTCGCAGGAGAATTCGAGGTCATCGCAAATGGCGAATGGGAATATTTCCGCCGGCAATTTCCCGCCGGCAATGGACAATTCATCAGATAAAAATGGTCAGGGTTTGCTCGCGAAGGTCCAATCTACCTCTACCACAAGTGGAACGCATCAATTTGCAGATTTGGGAAATCAATTTGGACCAAGTCAAAATGCGGCAGTTTCATATGCTCGAGCAGTGCAAGGAGTTCGTAAGGTGTTTAATGGCGTTAATGGAGTCTTAGGATACGATAAATTACCACCAAGGAGGAAGACAAAGGTAGACAACAAACCAGCTGTTCTCTTTTCAAATCTCGAACTGGCTGATGCAAACAACCGCCTGCGACATTCAATGATTTTGAAATTCTCAGCAGGTAGACCAACTCTCTTTCAAATTCATGAACATATAAAACAACATTGGCAGCTAAATGGTGAATTCATAGTAAGCTTAATTGATCCTAGGCATGTGGGAGTGTATATAAGTAATGAAGCAGATTTGAGGTTAGCTCTTTCCAAGGAATCGCATGTTATAAGCAAATGTATGTACAGGGCTTTTAGGTGGACCCCTGAGTTTGATCTGAATGTAGAAAATCCAGTAGTAGCTGTGTGGATCAGATTGCCTGGTATTCCTTGGGCTTTTTACAATGGAGCTTTACTCGAATGCATTGGAAATGAATTAGGAAGGTTTTTGAGAGTTGATGATAGGACTTTGGGGCTGACCAATCAAATGTATGCAAGGCTATGTGTAGAAATTGATGTGTCAAAGCCCCTTGAAAATGAGATTTGGATAGGTGAATCCAAAGAGAATGGCTTTTGGCAAAAGGTGCATTATGAGGGAAATATTGCTTATTGTTGCGGATGTGGATTACTTGGGCACTCAATTGGTATTTGCAGAAAAGCAAAAGGGAGATTTGAGTTTGGCAAGTCAAGATGGAACAAGGGACAACAAGAGAAGGTTGATGGCAAAAGAACAATGGTTAATGATGAAGTAAACAGGGGTGAACAACATAAAGTCAAACAGAAATGGGTTCAATCTGAGAGGAAGCATGATAAGGAAGCCTCTACTAGTCAATATATAGATGTGGATAAAGGGAATAAACAGATGGAAGAAGAAGGAAATAAGAAGAAAAAGCAAGTTGTTATTGGTGGAGAACAAATGATTTTACTGGAGAAAAACACAGAGGATGATATTGAGAAAGGAGAAATAAATGAAGGTGTTGATCAGATGAAATTGATTCAGAAAGAGGAGGAGATTATGGCAACAGGAAATGTGATAGAAAAAGAAAAGGAGGTAGAGGAGAATATAGAGAAGCTCAATGAGAATGAGGAAATACCCCAAGTAAATTTAGATAATGGGGATGGGAATATACTTACTGATGAACAACAGCAACAAGGCACTAATAAACAGAGGGAAACAGCAAAGGAAACTGACGAAGTTGTGGATAAAGATGCTGATGTTTTAGAAAGGATTTTCTTCTTGCAAATGCGTGATAAAGAAATAGAAATATTTGGTCAATCTGAGAAGACTGCTGACTGTAGGGAAAATTCAAAGCAGTGCAAGCAAGTCAGTCAACAAAAAGAAGGGAGAAAAGGCTCTGTTGTATGTAATCTAAATAAAGCTAACTCTTGGCATTCTAATAACACTTTTGAGATGTTATCTGATGAAAAAGAGGAGAGCACAGCTAGGATGAGGAGTAGTGAAGAGGTAGACTATGGTTTGTCAGAAGAGGAAAATGAAAATAAAAATGAAGAAGAGGATGAAGAATATCAAATTCCCGTCACAAGGAATATGAAGAAGAAGAATAGATCCAACCCTCAAGCAAAAAAGGGTAGATCAAAAGGTTTGGGGAAGATTAACAAACTGTGATAGATGGTTATGCTGAGTTTGGGTGCATCTTTGCTTGGTTTTTGGTTGCTGGTGTTATATGCTTCCAGGTTGCTGATGACACATTTTGTGTTTGTTAATTTGGTGTTGTTTAGTTCAGCTGTTGTTGCTCAGTTGACAGTGCCTAACAGTAGTGTTTTAATGGTTGCTATGATTCAGTTTCAAGCTCCCAGTTTGCTGCTGTTTGATTCTGTGTTGATGTATCATCAACAGATTTCAGGTTTGGTGTTTTCTGTTTGGATAGTCAGTGTAGCTGATGTTTGTGTTGCTGCTACTCTGTTTAGTTTGGTTTTGAGTGCAAGCATGCTTGGTTTTTGGTTGCTAGTGTTGATTAGTTCAACTGCTATAGCTCAGTTGGCAGTGGCCAATATTGGTCATTTTGATGGTTTAATTGCTTCAGAATTGATTAATTTGATGGTTTTGAAGAAGCTGTGGGCATACATCTTGGTCAATAATGGTTCAGAGTACTGTTCTGTAGACATCAGTTGGCTTTTTTGGCGGCCTAGTTTGGTTGGTTTGAAACTGTTATTGTTTTGCAAAGTTTATACCTCGGTTTTGTGACTTTAGGCTTGTTGTGAAATTTGGTTCTATGATCTGTGCTATGGCTATGGTGCTAAGTTTACATTTAGAAGTGTTGAAGGTTTTTGGGCATCAGTTTGAAGGTTTGGGGTATATTTTGATGGTATTGATAGCCTTGTGGTATATCTACATTGTTTCAAATATTGTGGTGTGCATTGATATGGCAGCAATTTTTGACATAGTTCATTTTTGGTATATTGGTAAGGTGTATAGGGTGTATATTTGTATAATGCCTATGTTGATAGACAAGTTGCTTGTGGGTGATTGTAATAGAGATAAGGAGAGGTATATGTGTTTCATTCACAATTGTAATAGGTTAATTTTGAGGTTTAGGCTCCAATTCACTTATATAGTGATTGGTTGTCCCCCTCTTGTAAACTCTATAGTTTTTGTTATCAATAAAAGCCTCCCAGGTACCATCCTGGTTCCTTAAAAAAAAACCCTAAACCCTAAACCCTAAACCCTAAACCCTAAACCCCAAACCCCAAACCCCAAACCCCAAACCCTAAACCCCAAACCCTAAACCCCAAACCCCAAACCCTAAACCCCAAACCCTAAACCCTAAACCCCAAACCCCAAACCCTAAACCCCAAACCCTAAACCCCAAACCCTAAACCCTAAACCCTAAACCCCAAACCCTAAACCCCAAACCCTAAACCCCAAACCCTAAACCCAAACCCCTAACCCTAACCCCTAAACCCTAAACCCAAACCCCTAACCCTAAACCCTAAACCCTAAACCCCAAACCCTAAACCCTAAACCCCAAACCCCAAACCCCAAACCCCAAACCCCAAACCCCAAACCCCTAACCCCAAACCCCAAACCCCAAACCCCAAACCCCAAACCCTTGTACCTTTTTTTGAAAAATGACCTCCTCTCATGCATAATCTCCCGAGACCACTCTTTAAATTTGTTAAAAAATTGCATTTGAGAATTTTGGGATAATTTGGATGGATTTCTCATGCTCACAATTCTCTTCATGGTTTTTCTCTCCTTCTCCCCGAAAATGGCTGTTTGAATTGGTGGTTGAAGAAGGTATTTGAATTTGAAATAAAGTAAGACCAGATCTGAAGCAAAATTAAAGGACAATGTCAGATTCCTGTCCTATCCGCGCGGATAGTATTGTTACCAAAAAAATTTTTACTGCAGTTTAAGCTGCTGCACCACAAAGGAATATTTTGTCCCAGCCAAAGCCTGTCCAAACCAGTCCATGCATCAAACATCTACACCCTTGTCAAAAAACCGAGGCTCATGCAACATTGCATTCATACAGCATTGCATAAAAAAAACATCAAAAAAAAAGTAGGTAACAATAATCCTAGATTATTACATTCCAAAAAAAAAGCAAAAATCAGACGTATTCGTCGGGGAAATCGGTCTTACGTTTTACTGCCGTTGATGATTTTGATGAAAAAAACGGGATTCCGTTAACTTTCTCGGGGAGATCGGACTTACGTTTGACTGCCGGGGGTAATTTTGATGAAAGATACGGGATCTCGTTATCTTTCTCGGGGAGATCGGTCTTATGTTTGACTGTCGGGGGTAATTTTGATGAAAGATATGGGATCTCGTTATCTTTCTCGGGGAGATCTGTCTTACGTTTGACTGCCGGGGGTAATTTTGATGAAAGATACGGGATTCCGTTATCTTTCTCGGGGAAATCGGTCTTACGTTTGACTTATGTTTGACTGCCGAGGGTAATTTTGATGAAAGATACGGGATTCCGTTATCTTTCTCGGGGAAATCGGTCTTACGTTTGACTGCCGGGGGTAATTTTGATGAAAGATACGGGATTCCGTTATCTTTCTCGGGGAAATCGGTCTTACGTTTGACTGCCGTTGATGATTTTGATGAAAGAAACGGGATTCCGTTATCTTTCTCGGGGAGATCGGTCTTACGTTTGACTGCCGAGGAATAATTTCCTTAAAAGGGGGTTGACTTTGGTTAACTTTGTCAAGTTTGGGACTAAGCTGCAGAGTCCTAAAATTTTAAAGGGCAAAAGGGTCATTTTGACCCTTACAACCCTATTCGCGCGGAGGGGATCTGAAAGTCAGAGGGTCTTAATGAGGGGCCAACGCCCTTCTTCTTCCCCATTCAGTTTTTTGAAAATTACGAGAGAGGAAGAGAGAAAACGCCCCAAGCCGCCATTGTTGTCCAAAAAGCTTCAAAAATCTTCCGATTTTCTTCGATTTTCAAGCAATGGAACACGGGGAAGGTGTTTTTCAAGGCCAAGGATGTGGCCCGGTAGCGAAAAGACGATTGGAGCTCGTCCGAATGAGGAGGCATTATACTCTTTCGCAATCGATTGCGGAGGAGCCCTACCCCGATGCTTGGCAACATTGGGCTTCTGATCCGAGTCTCCGAACGGTATGCTTCGAATCTTTTCATTCCCTTTGTTGATTTCTTGCTTGAAATTGAATTTTGGGTGAATTTTTTTTTTTTTTTGAAAATTCGAATGATTGATGTTCTTGGCCTTGAATCTTGATTTTGATGCTTTGCATGTTGTAATGATTATATGGGTATTCCAAAATATGCATTTTGCATGGAAAAAGAATTGGCATTTTCGCCATTTTTTTTTGTAAATTCGAAAATTGTGATTTTTCTTTTTGAAATTTGCATGTTGCAATGAATTTGTTGGTGTCCCAAAATGTGCATTTTGCTTGGGAAAAGAATTGGCATTTTCGCCATTTTTTATTATTATATTTTTTTTTGAAAATTCGAGAATTGTGATTTGAAAAATGATGCAATGCATGCATTTTGTTTGAAAAGAATGGGCATTTTGCCAATATGAGATGATGATGATATGAATGTATATATGATTTTTTTTTTTGAAAAGTGAGACGGATTTTTCCTTCTGTTGAATGTATGAATGTGGGATTTTTTTTTTTTTTTGAGATGATGGATGATATGCATGTATGCATAGGAACTTCTCTTTTTTTTTTGAGAATGGGACGGAGTTTTTACTTTCGTAGGAATGCATTTTTTTTTGATGAATGCATTGGGATTTGCTGAAAACTGTCTCTTTTGTGCGAGAAAAATGGGGCTATGCTCATTGTATGCTGTTATGCTGTCGAATTTTCTTTGAAATTTCATGATGCATATGTATGCTCTTTTTTTTTTTTTAATGCAAATGCAAATTTTTTTTTTTTGACATTTTTTTTTTGTTTTATTGCAGGGTGGAAACAACTACGTGATGGAGCAGCTGAATAAGATGAAGACTCGAGGATCGGTGGAGTCTGTAGTTGACTTGTGGGACCGGCTTCCGAATGCGGGCCGAGGAGCTTTGCCGAGTCCGAGACAGATTGTTGTTGAGACCGGGCTTTGGGAGTTCATTGAGTGTTTGAGGGGATTGGTCAAGTTCCCTAAAAGCAAGGGCTTGATGTTTGCTTTGGCGCAGCACTGGTGGGATGCGACCCACACGTTTCACTTCTTCTGGGGCGAGGCTACGGTTATGTCTTCTGACTATGCTGCGATCACGGGTTTGTCCTTCAATGGACGCAGCATTGAGTGGCGGGACGGCTACAGTGACGCGGATCTGCAGGCTCTTCTGGGATTTTTCCCTATTCCCAAAAAGGGGATGGGGATGGAGTATGCCGTGGTCTACGGGAAGATTGTGGAGACCATTATGAGCTACGAGGCTGGGGAGAAGAGGATAGGCGCTGAGCAGATTGCTAGGGCCTTCTTGTGGTTTGCTTTTTCGAGCACCCTTTTTGGACATGCTGAGGGGACGGCAGTCTTTGCCTTGCTGAGGTCCTTGGAGGACATGGAGATGGCTGGAGATGTCTCCTGGGGAGAAGCCGGGCTGGCAGAGCTTTACTTTGCTCTCGATAGGTACATGGAAGGCCGTGGAGCTCCTTGTCTTGCTTTGAGTTTGCCCCTGAGGTATAAGCTCTCTCTTTGCTTTCCCTTTCTTCTTGAGCACACACTTTCCTTTTGCACTGGATTGATTTGATTTTTACCTTTCGCAGTATGGGCATTGGAGTTCTTCCACGTCACGATGTGGCGACACCGGCGGAGTACGTCGGGCGTATCCGGCCATGCGCTCCTGGTCCAAGCATGCCCGAGAGAAGATAAGCTCCAGGGGGCGTACGACTCTCAGATACGTGGATTGTCTTCCTTTGACGGAGGCTGAGACGGATGAGAGGATGATATTTTATCCCTAGGATCGTTTCGAGGTGGCGCAGCTGAAGGGCGCTGAGATTTGGACTGTGGGCGGAGGATTCTCGAGAGGTCGACTGCGATGCCTATTATCCGGGAGAGAGGGTGACGCGCCAGCATGGCGTGAACTCGCCTTTGATGACACCGGTGGAGCCTCCCGCCGATATGATGTACCCGAGTGATAGATCTGCGACCTGGGATGATTACCGAGCCGGCCAGCACTTCTCGGCATTTGTGGCGATTGAGCCGCACCCGTATTTGTTTTGAGGAGGCTGAGGATGCCCCGTGTTCTGGATAGAGAGGGGCTTGGGATCCCGCGGTACCCTCGGACGGATTTTTCATATATCCGATGGGGTCCGATTGAGGGTGCAGATCCTCACCTCGAGCGGCTTCCACGAGCTTTCCGGCCTCGTCCGGGTATGAAGGTACGGCTTCTCTTTTCCACCTTTCTTTCTTTTGCTTTTGTCTTTTCTTTTCTTTCCTGTCATCATTTTTCGCTTCAACTGTTTCTGACGCTTTTGCTTTTGTGCAGTTTTCGGAGGTGGTCGTCGAGAAGCTGACGAAGCAAGTGATCGGAGCTAAGAGATTTATCCGGAGGATGGTCGCTTGCGGGGCTCCTCAGGCTAGAGCGAGGCGACCACGGCCGGCGCCTGTCGGCGGAGGCTTCCCCTATTCGTTCAGAGACTTCTTCCGAGACTCCTCTTTCTCCTCTCCTAGATCCCCGCGCGGTGCTGCCTTCGGATCATGTCATTCTCGGGGATCCACATGGGCAGGGACACGTTTGGCAGCATGGTGGGTCGTCTTCGTATGTCCAGGAGTCCGACGCCTTCACATTCGGATATGATTTTTTCGCAGATCTCGGCTTGCCCTATCAGAGCGTGCCGGTTGGTCCTGACGAGCCTCTTTCTGGAGACGAGGACGATTCTGAGCCCGAGATCTTCAGGGCTCCTGAGGAGGCGGGCCCGAGTCGCAAGAGGGACCGGGGACAGACGTCGGGCGCTAGGGATTCTGATTGATTACCCCTCTTTTTTTTTAGACTGATTTTCTGAGATTTTGAGATTTGTACAGCTTTTTTTTTTCTTGCACATTTTTTTTTTGCTTTTCTTTTTTTTTTGGGATGTAATAATTTAGGATTATTGTTACCTACTTTTTTTTGATTTTTTTTTTTTGCACACTCCCTTTATTTTTGGAATGTAATAATTTAGGATTTTATTTTTTATGAATGCAATGCAGTATGAATGCAATGTTGCATGAGCCTTGGTTTTTTGGCAAGGGTGTTAGTGTTTGGTATATGGACTGGTTTGGGGAGGTTTTTTTTTTGCACAGGTTTCGAGCAACCGGGACGGAATATTCTTCTTTTGGTGCAGCAGCTTGGATTGTTGCAGATTTTTCTGATGAATGACAATCATGTCCGCGCGGAGGAGTCCTGCATCTGACATTGTCCTTTAATTTTGCTTCAGATCTGGTCTCACTTTATTTCAAATTCAAATATCCTCTTCAACCTCCAAATTCAAACAAACCATTTTCGGGGAGAAAGAGAGAAAATCCATGGAAAACCTTAGAAAAGCTCCATCAAAATTGTCCCAAGAATCCCAAATATCATTCTTCAATAAGTTCAAGGATTGGTCCCGGGAGATTATGCATGAGAGGAGGTCCTTCTTTGAAGAAAGGTACAAGGTGAAGTGCTTATGGTCTCTCAAGGAATTGATTCCGGACTACGATCTTCTGAGGGCTTCTTCCTCATTTTGGGATACTAGAAGGCATGTTTTTTGCCTTTCCTTCAACGAGATGGTCCCAACCGTCGAAGAATTTCGGGCCTTGCTTGGAGGTCCGGAGGTGGAAGAGATAGCGGTTCCTTTGCCCGGAGGGGCTTCTTTTGTTGACAGATTGTGCGTCCTCCTTCATCTTTCCCCGGAGGAAGCGCAAGGTATGATCCGTGGTCCCGATCATTTTGATATTTCCGGTCTCCCTGATAGGTTTAGGGGCTTAGGCTTGCTCGACGATGCCTATTGGGATGCCTTTGCACTTTGCATGTTCGGGACCTTGTTCATGGTCTATTCTTTTGGGATCTGTCATCGGTCTCTGCTGGATGTAGTCGTTCATTGTCGCTTGGGCGTAGATGTTGTACCTCCGATCCCGGGAGACTTTTCATGCGCTCGATAGGCTGGCTACTGGGAGACGGTATATGCACGGGGGCTGCCCGTTCCTCTTGACCCTGCGGCTAATGGAGCGCTGGGGTTCTTTCGGGAAACTCCCGACATGATCGAAGCCTTGGACATTTACCAGAGGGGGTTCTTTGTGGATTTCGATGATCGTGGCTCATGGGAGCGTTGGATGGCTGGTCGCCGTACGTAAGATATCGATGGTCAGTGCCTTGTTGGCGGGTGGAGACTCGCAGAGTGCTTCAGGACGGGTCTCATGTGGTTATGCTTCCGGGGCTTTCTCAGTCCAGCTTTTACATTCCGTCTTTGGTTCTGAGACAGTTCGGCTTGGAGCAGGTTCCTTTGAAGGACTTTGATGATATAGCCACCAGGGTGGTGGCTCCTGTTTTTATGGATGATCCTTCGGTGTTTTCCTTTCTTTCCCGAGCATGGAGGTATGACGTCTTTCCTCCTCGGGTTATCCTCAGGCGTCCGAGACCGGTATTCCTGACTACTTGGTACCTGGATTGGTACGAGAGGCATCTGGGAGAGACTCAGGTGGCTATTTTGAGGCGGCGTGAGGCCATTGTGGGTGTGGAGGACCTGACAGTTTCTGAGAGGAGGAGGGCCGAGGCAAGGTCCAATCCTCATGACAGGAGCGGAGACGCTGTGACCGACTATGAGGCTTATGTCAAGAGGCAGGAGAGGAGGACTCCTATGCTACCAGCTAGGCTACAGGAGATGAGAGATGAGAGATGACATTAGGGCTACTAAGGCCCTGACAGAGGCTGGTCTGATAGATCCTGTTCCTATACCAGAGCTTGGTAGGAGGAAGACCGATATTTTTCCGGTTCAGAAGAAGAAGACTCGAAGGGGGAAGAAGAGGGGAGAGGCCGCCGAGTGGCACTGGAGTGACTACTGAGGTTTCCGAGTATCCCTTTCTTGTCATGGGCATACATTAGTTTGATTATGTATCTTAATTTCTTTTAGCAGGTTACCAGTTGTAGGAATGAATCGGGCTTAGACTCATCAAAAAGTTTTTAACTTGTAATGAGTATTTGAATTGCTTCAGAGTTTTTTGAGACGCTTTCATGGTCTGATCGATTGTATTGATGTCAGAGTATGACTTTTATTTGTGCTTTAGATCGAACCGTTTCCGGCTGCCTACGTTCCCCTCATTTTGAGGAGCTCAGGTCTTCGTAGTTCAACCCGGTTTTTTTTTTTTTTTTTTGTTCTTTTTTTGGTTTTTTTTTTTGTCTTTTTTTTTTGTGCAACCCTGTTTTTTACCTAGGCCGCCCTTTTCGGGTTTTCAACCTAGTTGGGTATTACTCTTTTGGCACTCTTTTTTTTTGTTTCTCTTCTTCTTTTTTTTTTTTTTGACTCAGCGTTTTTTTTTTATATTTTTTTTTTACGCGTAGTATCTGCGCAGCTTGTCACCATTCACTGGGTGTACAAAGGGATTTCCGTCGAGGTCTGCAAGTTGCATGGCTCCTCCGGAGAAGATCTTACGGACGACGTATGGCCCGACCTGCATGGCTCCCATTTGCCGAGGGGGTTGATACGGACTGGGGGCTTCTCTTTTAAGACGAGATCACCTTCTCGGATCTCCCGATGCTTTACTTTCTTGTCAAAAGCTCTGGCCATTCTTCCTTGGTAGGCTCGGATGTGTTCCATTGCTTTCAATCGGCGTTCATCTAGCAGGGCCAGTTCATCATGGCGACTCTGGAGCCATTCGACCTCGTTGATCTGGCTTTCCAGCAGCACACGGAGTGAGGGGATTTCCAATTCGATTGGGAGCACGGCTTCCATTCCGTATGTGAGGGCAAACGGTGTTTCCCCAGTTGCCGTTCTGACTGATGTTCTGTAGCCCCAGAGTGCTAGGGGTAACTTCTCGGGCCAATCTACGCCTTGGGCTGACCATTTTCCGATGATGTTTTCCAAAGTCTTGTTTCTTTGCCTCAACGGCTCCGTTGGTTTGGGGCATGTAAGGAGATGACTTGTGACGGGTTATTACGAATTACGCAGATGCAGCCGCATTCCCCCTCGAAGTGGGATCCATTATCCGAGATGATTTCGGCTGGCAACCCGTATCGGCATATGATGTTTTCTTTGATGAAGAGGGCTACCTTCCTTGAGTTGAGGATTTTGTAGGATTTCGTAAGGCATCCTTTCCAGTTCCTTCGAAGAAATCACCAATCTGCGTCTCCTTAGGCTCTTCCGCAGTTCCCAAATTCACACTTGTCAAAACCTCTTCGACAGCTTGGGCTCGATTTTCCTCTTTCCGGGCAACCTGCTTAAAGATTTTTTTTGTTTGATTTTTTTTGTTTAATGTGTCTGCTTCTTTACCTAATGAATTATTATTAAATGTTTTTTTTTATTAATTAATTCGTCATTAGTTAAAGTGGCAATCAAGGGATACTCAGAAAGGTTCGTCATTTCATTGAAAACGAAAAGGAATACAGCGCTTGCTACAGACTCGTAGTCTTCAGGCGTAAGGCCATCGGACGACCCTAGATACTTGACCTTAACAATGAGAGACTGGGAGGACTTGTCCTAGATTGAGACAAAGGGATGGGAGACCAATCCAGGTTTGGTGATCATTTGTTCTTTGGCCGCGGACGGGCCTGAGAGAGTTTCCCGATTCTTTAACGGCATTGCTGTCAGTGGCCTCATGACTCGGGGGCTGTCTCGTTTCTGTTCTCCTCCCTCGATCATTGCTACCATTTCTTTGACTGAGCTGAAATCAATCAGGTCTGGCACCTGGATCTCTTCCCCGAACAACTGCTGCATGATTGGGCCATCCCAATCATCTGAAAAGACTTCTGTGGCTTTGGCTTTCGGCACGGTCAATTCGAACTCAGGTTTCGGACCATCATGGGCAGTAGGAATTGTGGTTGTGAGCTTCTCGAACTGTTCCACTAGGCTTGGCACGCCTTTGAAGGTGTACTCACTTTTCATGGTAGTGGTAACCCCGGATATCTTGGGTAGGTCCAGGAACGTTCTGCGGACCGGGTTAGCTTTGGCTCCCCTGAACTTGTTGAGGCTATCCTGTAGCTTCAGCCACCCTTCTGTAGGAGTGGGCTCTGTGACGTTACCCGATTGTGTGGGACCCTTTACAAAGTAGTCAGCCAAATTAGGACTGAAGGGGAGAGATTTAGGGTCTTCGACCGGGACCCTTCCTGTGGCAGCTTCAAATCTTTTTCCTTTTGCGGTGTCACCGAGGAGGCCTCATATCCCGGGCCGTGGCGAGTATTACTGTCCTTTCACCTCGATGAGTTTGTGAGTTCCTTGTTGGTGCTTCCCGGAGGCCCAGAGGCCAGGTAGATAGCTCATCTTTCTCATCATTTTCAAGACCGGGGGGATTTTATCCCGGGTGATTGTCAGATCTATGTTGCAAACCTGGGCCTTGGGAGGCTCGACCATGAAGCCCGTTAGCATGAGACCTTCCTCGTCATGTTTGATTTCCAGAATAGGTATTCCGCCCGTATCTGTGCCCTCCAAGGTGACTAAATCCCCATAAATGGTCGTTAGGTCCCCATTCGAGACGAATTTCACGCACTGGTGGAGGCTTGAGGCAACCCCCTTGACCTGATGCAACCAAGGTCTTCCCAATAAGGCATTGAAAGTGATCGGGATGTCAATAACCTGGAATTCCACAGGTATTAATTTCTGTCCAAACCAGAGGTCCAAGGTAGCAACTCCAAGGACTGCTCGAGATGTTGAGTCGTAAGCTTTGACTGTGAGGGAGGAAGGCTTCAAGTCTGTAGTCTTGATATCAAGCAGGCTCATGATCTTTGCCGGAAGAATGTTCATTCCGGACCCATTATCAACCAGGACCCGAGGAAGGCGTCGTTCATCCAATTGGACTGTGATGAAGAGAGGCTCGTTATGATCAGCCCCAAATTGAGGGAGGTCGAGATCTGTGAAAGTGATTATGTTCCCGTAGTGGATGTTTCCAATTAACTGTACCACGTCGTCGGGAGTAGCATCAATAGGCACCAAAGTGCGGGCTAAGCTTTCTTCCAGCTTTAGCTTATGGGGATAGGACGAAGTGAGTAGGGACCACAAAGAGATGTTGGCCTGTGTCTGCTTCAACTGGGTGAGCACGGGATCCTCTTTTTCGGGGTCTGGAGTTTCAGCTGTCTTAGCATAGGGGCGGCGATCTTCTTTCGGTGCTTGATCTGTGGCCTTCTTATCTGCCTTGGGATTTCCTTGGAAGATCTGCCCGGATTGGGTCAACAGGTTAACTTCCTCCTCAGTTGTCTCTTGACTGGATTTCTTCAAGGCTGCCAATGTCAACGGGGGAGCCTTTTTGGCTATTGGCCACTGGTTCTGACGGAGTCTAGCAACAGTGAGGGGCTGAGCCAGATGCTGCTCCTTCCTGGGCGGCCCTTATAACTGCTTCCCAGGTCACAGGCTTTTGAGTCTGGGGTTGTGTTGTTGCCCCTTGGATGGCCCACAGATCTAGGGCATCCTTCGATTCGCTCCCATAGTCTGCCTTGCTCATGGTTATCATACAACAAGAGTCGCTATTGTCGGGGCTCGGCGGCTTTTCAATTTCATCCTCGGTATAGTGCAGCCATTCTGGTTCCTTTCTGTAATACTCAGAGTTGGAGATGATTATAGCACTTTGTGTGGGAGGTGCATCCGGTATCATGCCGGTTTCCAGGACTTCTCTGATAGCTGACATACACTCGGGGAAGGTGACCTCTTCTTAGGTAACCTTGACAAGGAGTTTTACATTGTTTTGGGGCGGATTTGATCTGACCATGGTTATTTTCTCATTTGGGTGGATGGGAGTTAGTTTCCCTCTCTCTATGAGATCTTCGACTATCAGCCTGGATCGGATGCCTGAAAACCCTCTCCCCAAAGCATGGTAGGCAGTGTTGAACTCTAAGACATCCACGTGCTCAGACCCAGGAAACTTCATAGCCTTCATATCCTCGGTTTCATATTCCTCTTCTGAAGTGTCTTCGTCGTCGCTTGCTGACAATCAACCATCGTGCCTGGCTCCCATGGGCTCATTTCTGGCATGATTGTTCCAGATTGTTTCCGGATCTGGGGCCTCAGTTGACTCTTCGCTCTCGTCATCATCATCGTCGTCGCTGTCATCGGAATCATCTTCCCAGTACCTCTTAGGGATTTCGGCGGAGAGGGAACGCCGATCAGAACCCGTTAGGGAATATGGGTGCGTGCGGCACGAGAAATTGTCATATGCTCCCATTCCTGGAAGTGATAATTGTGATTCGGCTTCTCCTCCCAGAAACTGTGGGGGAAGAGTGAGAGGGGGTGGCACGTATTTGACACCAGGTAGAATGTAGAAGGATTCTTCCTCCTCTAATTCATCAGTTTCACTGCCTTTGGGATCGTATTCGAGTTCTCCAATAGCCAGTTTGCGGAAGTGTACTAGCTCCAGATGTTCTTCGGCTTCTTTGCTGATAAGCCCCAGTACGGGTGCTCGCCGGAAGCTTTCTTGCTCGATTCTTTTTGATTGTTCTAACCATCTTGTGTAAATGGTTCTCTCATGTTGGCCGGAATGTACCCCGGTCCTTCAGTGTCGGTTTTCCCTTCATTCGAGAAATAGCGGGCCTCGTATTCTTGCAGGAAGTTTCTGACATGAGACCAAGATGGGTTGATTCGTTCGATATCCTCAAGGCTGAGGGGGAATCCGAATTCAGGATCCTCGACGAGGTTGGCCATAGGTATTTGGGGACTTTCATCAGCATCTTCCTGGGCATGCGAAGATTCTCCGCATTCAATCATATTCACCTGATTATGGTTCCTTGGCAAGGGATTTTTGACTGTATTAGGCCCTTCGGGGCCTTCCAACTTTCCTTGCTCTATCAGCCCCTGGATTGCCTTTATCAGAGTAAAGCAGTTGTCAGTTAGATGTCCATGGGCTTGATGAAAAGCGCAATACTTTGTAGTATCCACGGGAGCATTCAGATTCCTGGGTTGGAAATTTTCCAAAGGCCGCAGTAAGCCTTCCTTCACCAGTCCCCTAAAGATGTCATTCAGAGGCATTCTAAAGTTTTCGAGGTTCATGACCCGTGGTGCAGGCTCGCTGGTTTTACGGGGGCAAAAGGAGTTGTGTTATTACATTCCTGTCCCGCATAGTTAATCATTTCTTTGCCTTTGGCGGGGGCGAAGCGTGTTTGCGGGAGGAGCCCGATATACGTAGGCGGTGTGCGGCGGCCGGTTCTATTGTAGGCCTTTTCAAACTTAGGCTGCAGAGTTAACCATGGCCCGTAAGTCCGAGTATGGGGAAGTGATCGAGGAGGCTCTCGAATGTGGTTTCAAGCATGACTGAAGATGTCCAGTTGTTCTTCTTCGAAGGAGGGATTGCCATTTCACCGAGTTTGATTCCACCGCTTGTAAAAGTCCCCAACATTCTCATCGTGGCCGCACCTTGTTGTTTGTAGGTCAACCCTATTTGTTTCCCACTCCAAGTTGGCCTTATATTTCTCTGTGAAGGCATTGGTAATCTCGGTCCCACGTAGCCACGGCTTCAGATTTCAAACGGAAGAACCACTTTAAGGCATGGACTTCAAAGATAGATCGAAATAATCGACCAACTGGCGATTGGTGCATCCTTTGGCCTTCATTGCCAAGGTATATGTGTCCAAATGGGTTTTCGGGCATGCAGTCCCATCAAAGAGATCCAGATTAGGCATCACGAATTTGTGGGGCAGAGGAACAATGGAGTCCGGGTCTGTAGGTCGGAAGGCAGACTTCTTAGCGGTTAATTCGGCGATCTGTGCTTTCATCTCCTTGTGCTGTTCCATGAACCAGGCCAGATGAGGGTCTTGTGGTGGAACCATGGCATTCAAGCTAGTGGCTGAGCTAGAGAGAGGAGCTACCACTGGCGACGGGCGGGTGGAGGGAATGGCCGATCCAGGACGTAGGTGAAGACCTGTCCTTGGCCCGAGTTACTCTGGGGAGCATGAGTAGGATCTTGGGCAAAGGGATAGAACCTTGCGGCCTGCTGTTGATTTTCAACTGGCAAAGTAGGTGGAGGTAGCCCCGATGTAGCCGGATAACTTGGATTTCCAGAATGGGGCCCATAAGTAGGCTTGGGTGCGGGGCTGCTTTGTCCGATTGTTGAATTGCATGGCCGGGCCGAGGCGAGGGTGTATAACCCGGGTACTGCGGTCTGGTGATTTGGATGACAGGGATGGAGGCCTGGTAACCCATAGAAGTCTGCGTGAGGAACGGCTGTGTGTGAGGAGCGGCGAACTAGTACTATTCGAGGAGGGCTCCCGACGTGACCCCCGAACCAAGTTGTGGCGGCATTCCGAACTGTGGCTGTTGCTGTGAAGGTCCGGATTGATCGGTTCCGAACTGAGGTGGCATTCCAATTTGTTGGGGCATTCCGAGATAACCCCAACCATGAGAAGACATTCCGTACTGGCTTTGTCCCCACTGAGGGACTGTGAACTGATTTGTGCCGTCGGGCTGCATGGATCCAGTGGTCTGTGGTTGGGGAGCTGGCTGACCCGAAGATCGAGGAGCATGGGTTCTGGTAGTGGCACCATAGGAGGTGGGTGGTGGCATCCTGGTGTAGTCAGGGCGACTGAGAGTGGGGTTGGCATCCTCGTCTTCTTCCACGGTGAAGGTGCCATCGGGATTGAGGCTGGCGGCCAAACCGTGGCTCTTAATAGCCTCCATAAGGCTATTCAGCTGTGCTTCCTGTCGCACTCTCATCTGTTCAGCTAACTGATTCCAATGTTGTTAAATCCGAGGGGTCCCGGAGGCGGAGTGACGTTGTCCCCATCATTACCGGCTGACGCAGACATTCTGAAATCCGGAGTCGGAACAAACGGCGAAGCTGATGATGCACTTGACTCTTCCCAACTGATCAAACGGTGACCCGGTGTCCGGAACCAACCTTTGTGCGGAGCTGCGGGGGGAAAGACACGAGGGTTCAGATGTTTGGGAATTGAAGGTGGGTAGGTGTTTGGGCTTTGGGCTCATGCAACATGCAGTTATTTGTTCACGTTTACTTAAAACATATTTTATTAACCTAATCGGTTGGAAAAGATTTCTCTTCTTTTTCGCAAACTACTCTGGATCCTGGATCAGTGGGCCCCGTCACTACGTCTATAAGCCCCTCGTATTCCACCTGTATTTCGACCTCCCAGGGTGGACAGCCCCGGGCGAGGGTCCTATAGGGCAAGCGGGTCCCACCGATCGAAAGAAAAACGATCCTAAAAGTCTGGCGGGTAATCGAGTCTTAATGAGCATTCGATGCAAATTACGGACAAAGCTGACGTCAAAAGTCAAGATCATGTCCGAGGGCTCGACAAAAAGTCGACATGATTTGGACTGATAAATGTCCACGATTGATCTTGACTTGTTGTCAGTTAGGCCGTAATTAGGCATGGAATAATCATTAATCCTTGATGACTTCGGTCTTCAAATCTTTGGGAGTCAGTGTATAATTTGTGCCGATCAGGCCAGAAGTCAAGGCGCGGTCAATATCTTGGTCAAAGTCTGCGGCGGAAAACCGGCAGAGCTTCGACTGATTAGGGTCCCCGAAAGATATCGAGTCGGTATGCCGACAAAGGCTTTGAAAGGAAAGGTCTATACACAGACAGGGCATGACACAGACCAAACTAAAAACCAACCGGGTCTCGGACAAAGTGTGTCACGGACAAATGCATGGTCGACACGAGGCTCCATGGGATGTTTGGGTAGTCCTGTGCTTGCACCGAGAGGCGTAATAAGACCAAACGAGCCGCGACAAGGATTTCCCCGGGTTAGGGACGTAGTGTGCAGTGTACGGTCAACGTGCGCGTAGTGTGCAAGCAGTTTATTTTCTTTTTCTGAGTAAAATAGAAATTTTTTATGTGTCTTAAAAATATGATGCATGATTTTTTTTTTTGAAAATTTTCCTTTTTTTTTTTGAAATTTTTTTTTTTAAAAAATGAGCACATAAGCACATAAGCACAAAAATTCCGACAGTTAGGGACATGATTACGACAGTCAAAATTTTGACTTTTCCCGAGGCGGCCAAAACAACACGAAAAATGTACAAAAATGAACACACACACACA
This sequence comes from Adenophora triphylla var. japonica, assembly GCA_022495995.1. Classification (NCBI taxonomy): domain Eukaryota; kingdom Viridiplantae; phylum Streptophyta; class Magnoliopsida; order Asterales; family Campanulaceae; genus Adenophora; species Adenophora triphylla. The sequence continues at coordinate 34,695 of JAFEMH010007027.1, forward strand.
AATGATTTTTAAAGCCGAGACGGAAGCTTGACCCTCAAAAGCTTTTTTCTTTTTTTTTTGAAAACGATGATACCGGTACGTGGGATTGTTAAACCACAATTTATCCCCGACTCGTGTTAGGAGGCGATAACGGGAAGTTTAATGGTTTCCACCAATATAACAAATATCATTTTTTTTAAAAGCTTATTTATCCCCCAGCAGAGTCGCCACTGTGATGATGTGTCGCCATTTCGCGGGAAAAAAAATTTCGATTTTTTGCGTTTCTTTGAAAAAACCAAATAAAACCCGGAAAAAGAACGGAGTCGCCACGCCATTTTTGTTTTAAGGGCCAAAACTTTGAAAAATGCCCGAGATTAAATATTTGGGTTTGGAGGTCATATTACATGCCGGGAAGGACGTTAGTGTGCACCCGGAATGCCTCGTAAAACGAGTCTTCCAAGCTGAAAATCATTTGTGTGTGTGTGAGTGTTTGTGTGTTTTGGCCAAAATAATTTGAAACTCAGAAAAGTAAAAATTGGGATATCTTTTTAAGACTTTAAACTGATCCTATGATTTTTTGGAAGATTTTTGGGTTGATATTTGGTACTCAAAAGAGCTTTTGAAGTTGAGAGTCACTTCTGCCAGAATGAAAAAGGCAGTGGACCTTTGATTTTGAAATGGATTCAAGGGCCTTAAAACTTCATAATCTGGATAAACTCAGAGAATGAAAATTGTTCCAGACACCTTAAATAAGATTTGTACGAAGTAATTTTCCATTTTGGAGAAGATTTGATGGGTCAAAACCTTCTGGAAATCTCAGATATGAGATCTGGATTCCCAGAAGCTGATGAACTGGCCTCTAAAAGAAAATTTTAAAAGAGGAGTTTTACTCACCCAAAAAATAAAGTAAAAATATTTATGGAAATCTATGGATGTTGGATACAAAAAGTGTTTTGTAGTCAACACCAAATTCCAAGTTTATCTATGTCCAAAAATTAAGACAATGGACTGGGGTCTTGGAAAATTGCTACTGGACAGCAACTTCTCAAGAAAGAAAATATGATTTTAAGGGGGGTTTTGCATCCATGCTTGTCCCCATTTCCCTAGGTTTTGGTTAGTGATCACTTGAAATTTTATTGGTGAATCAACTATACCAAACCATCCTTGGGGTACATTAGGACTAAGCACTTCATTTGCTTGGGAAGGGGATTTTTATCCTTTGAAAATGAGATTTGATGCTTGAAAATGTTTTTAGGGTTTTGAAAATGTGTTTTCTTTGCAAGAAAGTAAGAGAACTTGAAAATAATGTTAATCCTTGTAGAAGATCATCCATGGAGATGAACTTCCATGGTGATCTTCTTGGATCTAAGACAAGAAGATGAATGAACTACATTTTGTAGCTTGAAAATGCATGCATGGATGAGAGATTTAGGGTAAGAAGAGGGAGGTTATACCTATCTTCTTTGTGTTTTGTGTTTGAAGGCTTGAATGCAAGAGTGTTTGGGTTTGATTTGAGTGAGTGAAAGTTGGGAAGATTCAAGAGAAAAAGGTGACAATTCTTATAGAATTCTCACTGTTTTCTCAAGTATTTTCGCCAAATGCTGTGAATTGTGTTCTTGTTTTCTCCTCATTTTTGTGACTGGAGGGCTCAATTTATAGCCCTCTGAATTTTACAAACCTATCCGCGTGGATAGGACCTGCAGCGTGCACTGTTCATTAAATGCTGCTCCAGGCTTTGGACACAAGGAATAATCTTTTTTAAAATTCAAATTAACCAGCCAGATTTTGTTTCCAGCCATTTCTATTTTTGGTTTTTGACCATTTCTTTCACTTTTTTTTATTTTTTTCCTTGGTTTATCCTTAAATAACAATGCCCATTTTGCCCTCACTTTGTTAGAAATGTTAGGAATGTTAGGAATTGTTAGAAATGTTATAACTTTCGTTAATTTTCTAACGAAAATTCTAACAAGCTCAAATTGGAGCACTTACACCGTCCGTGACCAAAGGAGAAATGATCACCAAGCCTGGATTGGTCCCCCGTCCCTTTGTGTCAATCTAGGTAGAGTCCTCCGAGTCCTTCATGGTCAAGATTAAGTCTCTAGAGTCGTCCGACGGCCTTACGCCTGAAGACTACGAGTCTGTAGCAAACGCTGTACTTCCTTTCGTTCCTAATGAAATGACGAACCTTTCTGAGTATCCCTTGATTGCCACTTTAACTAATGATGAATTAACTAATAATCTAAAAACAGTTAATAATAATTCATTAGATAAAGAAGCAGACACATTAAATAAAAAAAAAAGAAGAAAACAAAATCTTTAAGCAGGATGTTCGAAAAGAGGAAAATTGAGCCCAAGCTGCCGAAGAGATTTTGACGAGTGTGAATCTGGGAACTGCGGAAGAGCCTAAAGAGACGCAGATTGGTAGTTTCTCCGAGGAAACTGAAAAGGATGTCCTACAAAATCCTCAACTCAAGGAAAGTAGCCCTCTTCATCAAAGAGGACATCATATGCCGATACGGGTTGCCAGCCGAAATCATCTCAGATAATGGATCCCACTTCGAAGGGGAATGCGACAGCCGTCTGCGGAATTGAATAACCCGTCACAAGTCATCTCCTTACAGGCCCCAAACCAATGGAGCCGTCGAGGCAGCAAACAAGACTCTGGAAAACATCATCCGGAAAATGGCTGTCCGAGGCAGAGATTGGCCCGAAAAGTTACACCTGGCACTCTGGGGCTACAGAACATCCGTCAGAACGGCAACCGGGGAAACACCGTTTGCCCTCACATACGGAATGGAAGCCGTACTCCCAATCGAGCTAGAAATCCCCTCGCTCCGTGTGTTGTTGGAAAGCCAGATCAACGAGGTCGAATGGCTCCAAAGTCGCCACGATGAATTGGCCCTGCTAGATGAACGACGATTAAAGGCCATGGAACATATCCGAGCTTACCAAGGGAGAATGGCCAGAGCCTTCGACAAGAAAGTAAAGCATCGGGAGATCCGAGAAGGTGATCTCGTTTTAAAAGAGAAGCCCCCAGTCCGTATCAACCCGCTTGGCAAATGGGAGCCTGTTTGGGTCGGGCCATATGTTGTCCAGAAGATCTTCTCCGGAGGAGCCATGCAACTTGCAGACCTCGACGGAAATCCTTTTGTACACCCAGTGAATGGTGACAAGCTGCGCAGATACTACGCGTAAAACACTGAGTCAAAAAAACTAAAAAAAGAAAGAGAAAAAAAAAAGAAGAGTGCTAAAAGAGGAATACCCAACTAGGTTGAAAATCCGAAAAGGGCAGCCTAGGTAAAAAACAGGTTGCACCACAAAAAAAAAACAAAAAAAAAACAAAAAAAACAAAAAATCGGGTCGAACTACGGAGACCTGAGCCCTTTTGTCCGAAGGGAACGTAGGCAGCCGGAAACGGTTCGGTCTAAAACACAAATAAAAGTCATACTCTGACATCAATACATTGATCAGACCATGAAAGCGTCTCGAAAAACTCTGAAGCAATTCAAATATTCATTACAAGTTAAATACTTTTTGATGAGTCTAAGCTCGGTTTATTCCTACAACTGGCAGCCTGCTAAAAGAAACTAAGATACATAATCAAACTAATGTGTCTGCTACAACAAGAAAGGGATACTCGGAAAACTCAGGATCACTCCAATCCACTCGTACTGGCCTCTCCCCTCTTCTTCCCCCTTCGAGTCTTCTTCTTCTGAACAGGAAAAATGTCGGTCTTCCTCCTACCAAGCTCTGGTATAGGGACAAGATCTATCAAACCAGCCTCTGTCAGGGCCCTGGTAGCCCTAGCGTCATCTCTCATCTCCCGTGGCCGGCTGGTAAAGTAGGAGTCCTCCTCTCTTGTCTCTTGACATAAGCTTCATAGTCGGTCACAACATCTCCGCTCCTGTCATGAGGGTTGGCCCTCGCCTCGGCCCTCCTCCTCTCGGAAACTGTCAGGTCCTCCGCACCCACAATGGCCTCACGCCGTCTCAAAATAGCCATCTGAGTCTCTCCCAAATGCCTCTCGTACCAATCCAGGTACCAAGTGGTCAAGAACACAGGTCTCGGACGCCTGAGGATAACCCGAGGAGGAAAGACGTCATACCTCCATACTCGGGAAAGAAATGGAAACACTGAAGGATCATCCATAGAAGCAGAAGCCACCACCCTAGTGGCTATATCATCAAAGTCCTCCAAAGGAACCTGCTCCAAACCAAACTGTCTCAGAACCAAAGCCGAAATGTAGAAGCTGGACTGAGAAAGCCCCGGAACCATAACCACGGGAGATCCGTCCTGAAGCACCCTCCGAGTCTCCACCCGCCAATAAGGCACCGACCATCTGATATCTTCAGTCTGACGACCAGCCATCCATCGCTCCCACGAGCCCTGATCATCAAAATCCACCAAAACCCCTCTCCTGGCGAATGTCCAAGGCTTGATCATATCCGATGTTTCCCGAAGAACCCCCAGGCGCTCCATCAGCCACAGAGTCAAGAGGAACGGACTGCCCCCGTGCATATACCGCCTCCCGGTAGCCAGCCTGTCGAGAGCATGAAAAGTCTCTCCCAAGATCAAAGGTACAACGTCTCTGCCCAAGCGACAGTGAACGACTACATCTAGCAGAGCCCGATGACAGATCCCAAAAGAATAGACCATGAACAAGGTCCCGAACATGCAAAGTGCAAAGGCATCCCAATAGGCATCATCAATCAAGCCTAAGCTCCTAAATCTATCAGGAAGACTGGAGATATTAAAATGATCGGGACCACAGATCATACCTTGTGCTTCCTCCGGGGAAAGATGAAGAAGGTTGCACTTGTCAACAAAAGAGGCCCCTCCGGGCAAAGGAACCGCAATCTCTTCCACCTCCGGACCGCCAAGCAAAGCCCGAAATTCTTCGACAGTCGGAACAACCTCATTGTAAGAGAAGCAAAAAACATGCCTTCTAGTGTCCCAAAATGAGGAAGAAGCTCTCAAAAGCTCATAATTCGGAACCAATTCTTTGAGGGACCATAAGCATTTTACCTTGTACCTTTCTTCGAAAAATGACCTCCTCTCATGCATAATCTCCCGAGACCACCTTTTTAAACTTGTTGAAAAATTGCATTTGAGAATTTTGGGATAATTTGGATGGATTTCTCATGCTCACAATTCTCTCCTTCTCCCCGAAAATGACTGTTTGAATTGGTGGTTGAAGAAGGTATTTGAATTTGAAATAAAGTAAGACCAGATCTGAAGCAAAATTAAAGGATAATGTCAGATTCCTGTCCTATCCGCGCGGATAGTATTGTTACCAAAAAAATTTTTGCTGCAGTTTAAGCTGCTGCACCACAAAGGAATATTTTGTCCCAGCCAAAGCCTGTCCAAACCAGTCCATGCACCAAACATCTACACCCTTGTCAAAAAACCGAGGCTCATGCAACATTGCATTCATACAGCATTGCATAAAAAAAACATCAAAAAAAAAGTAGGTAACAATAATTCTAGATTATTACATTCCAAAAAAAAAAAGCAAAAAAAATGTGCATAAAAATAAACTGTATCTGTTTAAATAAATACAATCTCAGTCTCAGAAATCAATCTCAAAAATCAGTCTCGAAGGATCGTCAGTCAGAGTCCTCGGTGGCTGGGCCTTTCCCCCGGTCCCTCTTGCGGCTCGGGCCCGCCTCCTCAGGAGCCCTGAAGATCTCGGGCTCAGAATCATCCTCGTCTCCGGAGGAAGGCTCGTCAGGACCAACCGGCACGCTCTGATAGGGCAAGCCAAGATCCGCAAAGAAGTCATATCCGAAGGAGAATGCGTCGGACTCCTGGACGTGCGAAGAAGATCCACCATGATGCCAGACATGCCCCTGCCCATACGGATCCCCGAGAATGACGTGATCCGAAGGTAGTACCACGCGGGGATCAAGGAGAGAAGGAAGAGGAGTCTCGGAGGAAGTATCTGAAGGAATAGGGGAAGCCTCCCGCCTGACAGGCGCCGGCTGTGCTCGCCTCGCTCTGGCCTGAGGGGCTCCACAAGCCACCATCCTCCTGATGAATCTCTTAGCCCCGATCACCTGCTTCGTCAGCTTCTCCACGACCACCTCTGGAAACTGCACGGGAGCAAAAGCGTCAGAAATAATTGATGCGAAAAATGATGAAGCAAGAATGGAGAAGACAAAAAAAAGAAGAAAGAGAAGCCATACCTTCATACCCGGACGAGGCCGGAAAGCTCGTGGAAGCCGCTCAGGCTGGGGGATCTGCACCCTCAATCTAACCCCATCATGGACATATGAAAAATCCGTCTGAGGGTACCGCGGGATCCCTAATCCCTCTCTATCAAGAACATGGGGCATCCTCAGCCTCCTCAAGACAAATACCGAATACTGCTCAATCTCCACAAATGCCGAGAAATGCTGGCCACCTCGATAATCGCCCCAGGTCTCCGACCTCTCTCTCGGATGCATCATGTCGGTGGGAGGCTCCACCGGTGTCATCAAAGGCGAATTCACGCCATGCTGACGCGTCACTCTCTCCCCCAGATAATACACGTCGCAAGTCAGGCCCCTCAAAATCCTCCGCTGCACGGTCCATATCTCGCCGCCTCGCCTGCGCCACATCGAAACGATCCTGTGGATAGAATATCATCCCTCATCCGTCTCGGCCCCGTCAAAGGCAAAGTCCTCGTATTCGAGGGTCGTGCGCCCCCTGGAACCCTTCTTCTCCCGGGCAAACTTGGACCAGGAACGCATGGCCGGATACGCCCCGATATACTCCGCCGGCTGTCGCCACATCGTGACGTGAAAGAACTCCAACGCCCATACCTGCGAAAGGTAAAGATCACATCAATTAAGTGCGAAAAAAGATACGTGCTTAAGGAAAAGAGGGAAAGCAAAAGGAAAGCTTATACCTCCAGAGGGAACTCAAAGCATGTCAAGGAACTGACAGCCTTCAGACTATACCGATCTAGAGCGAAATAGAGCTTTGCCAGCCCTGCCTCTCCCCAAGAGACCTCTCCGGCCATCCTCACGTCCTCCAAGGACCTCAGCAAAGCAAAAACAGCCGTCCCCTCGGCATGTCCAAAAAGGGTGCTCGAAAAAGCAAACCATAGAAAAGCCCTGGCAATCTGCTCAGCGCCTATCCTCTCGTCCCCAGCCTCATAGCTCCCAATGCTCTCCACAATCTTTCCCTCGACCACAGCGTATTCCATACCCATCCCCTTTTTGGGAATAGGGAAAAATCCTAGAAGGGCCTGCAGATCCAGATCGCTGTAGCCGTCTCTCCACTCAATGCTCCGTCCGTTAAAGGACAAGCCCGTAATCGCAGCATAATCAGAAGGCGTAACCGTCGCCTCGCCCCAGAAGAAGTGGAATGTGTGGGTCACGTCCCACCAGTGCTGTGCCAAAGCGAAGATCAGGCCCTTACTCTTGGGAAACTTGACCAACCCCCTCAAGCACTCAATGAACTCGTACAAGCCAGTCTCAATGACGATCTGTCTAGGACTCATCATCGCTCCTCTGCCCATATCTGGAAGTCGATCCCATAGACCAATAACAGACTCCACTGATCCTCGAGTCTTCATCTTGTTAAGCTGCTCCGTCACGAAATTGTTTCCACCCTGCAATAAAAAAAAAGAGAGAGAAACAAAAATGTCAAAAGTGTCAAAATTTTGCATTCAAAAAAAAAGAGAGAGCATACACATGCATCATAAAATTTTGAAGAAAATTCGGCAGCATAACAGCATGCAATGAACCTAGCCCCATTTTTCTCGCACAAAAGAAGGCAGTTTTCAGCAAATCCCAATCAACATTCATTCATACATGAAGAAAAAATTCATACAAGGAGTCAACAGAAGCAAAAACTCCGTCCCATTTTTCATGAAATAGCATACATAAACGATTTTTTCAAATCATTCATTCAATCAAAGGGAACGAAAAATCCGTCACACTTATCATAGAAAGTCACATTCTAAAAAAAATGCATGCATATCATTCATATCATTTATCATCCCATTACAAAAAAAAGAGCATGCACACATTCATGTCAACATTGCAAAGAAGTCCGTCCCAATTTCGGGAAATTTTTCATCATAGTCTCATATTTCAAAAAAAAAATTTAGCAAAAATGCCCATTCTTTTTTCAAGCAAAATGCATTACCCATATACTCATTACAACATGCAAAGCATCAAAATCAAAATCCAAGCCCAAGAACATTGATTTTCGAATTTTCAAAAAAAAAATGCAAAAAAAAAATAAATAAAAAAAATCACCAACGGCAGTCAAACGTAAGTCCGACCTCTCCGAGAAAGATAACGGAATCCCGTTTCTTTCATCAAAATCACCGACGGCAGTCAAACGTAAGTCCGACCTCTCCGAGAAACTTAACGGAATCCCGTTTCTTTCATCAAAATCATTCGACGGCAGTCAAACGTAAGTCCGACCTCTCCGAGAAAGTTAACGAAATCCCGTTTCTTTCATCAAAATCTTTCGACGGCAGTCAAACGTAAGTCCGACCTCTCCGAGAAAGTTAACGGAATCCCGTTTCTTTCATCAAAATCTTTCGACGGCAGTCAAACGTAAGTCCGACCTCTCCGAGAAAGATAACGGAATCCCGTTTCTTTCATCAAAATCACCAACGGCAGTCAAACGTAAGTCCGACCTCTCCGAGAAAGATAACGGAATCCCGTTTCTTTCATCAAAATCACCAACGGCAGTCAAACGTAAGTCCGACCTCTCCGAGAAATTTAACGGAATCTCGTTTCTTTCATCAAAATCATTCGACGGCAGTAAAACGTAAGTCCGATCTCCCCGAGAAAGATAACGGGATCCCGTATCTTTCATCAAAATCATTCCCCGGCAGTCAAACGTAAGTCCGATCTCTCCGAGAAAGTTAACGGAATCCCGTTTCTTTCATCAAAATCATTCCACGACAGTAAAACGTAAGTCCGATCCCCCCGAGAAAGTTAACGGAATCCCTTTTCTTTCATCAAAATCATTCCACGGCAGTAAAACGTAAGTCCGATCCCCCCGAGAAAGATAACGGGATCCCGTATCTTTCATCAATTTCAATCACGGCAGTAAAACGTAAGTCCGATCTCCCCGAGAAAGATAACGGAATCTCGTTTCTTTCCTCAAAATCACCAACGGCAGTCAAACGTAAGACCGATTTCTCCGAGAAAGATAACGGAATCCCGTTTCTTTCATCCAAATCACCAACGGCAGTAAAACGTAAGTCCGATCTCCCCGAGAAAGATAACGGAATCCCGTTTCTTTCATCAAAATCACCAACGGCAGTCAAACGTAAGACCGATCTCTCCGAGAAAGATAACGGGATCCCGTATCGTTCATCAAAATCATCAACGGCAGTAAAACGTAAGTCCAATCTCCCCGAGAAAGATAACGAGATCCCGTTTCTTTCATCAAAATCATTCCACGGCAGTCAAACGTAAGTCCGATCTCTCCGAGAAAGTTAACGGAATCCCGTTTCTTTCATCAAAATCATTCCCCTGCAGTAAAACGTAAGACCGATTTCCCCGACGAATAAGTCTGATTTTCCCCCAGCAAAGGCTAACAAAATTCCCAGCAAAGTTAACGGAATCCCAAAAGCCAACGGAATCTCGAGTAAATCTCGAACTACGAAAGGGCTTGATTCCCACTAGGAATACGTAGGTAGCCTATCATTAGGTCCAGCCCCTCGACCAAAACGGTTACCCTCTCCTTCGGCAGCTGACAAAGTCCACCGAAAGGCCATTTCAAATCAAGGTTCGAGGCACCTAAAATGCAATCATCAAGGTTCGAGGTACCTAAAACGCCATCATCAAGGTTCGAGGCACCTAAAACGCCATCATCTCCAGGGTCAAAGATCCGAACTACGGCCGGCTTGATTCCTCTTAAGGATACGTAGGTAGCCTATTAAATAGGTTCAGCCACTCGATCACTTGATCATCCTGTCAAATATGGAGCCTTACTCTTATCGACGACCCCGCTTCCTTCGAATGCGCCATCGCCGAAGGGCTACTGTAAGTGCTCCAATTTGAGTTTGTTAGTATCTTCGTTAGAAAATTAACGAAAGTCTTAACATTCCTAACAATTTCTAACATTCCTAACATTTCTAACTAAGTAAGGGTAGATTAGGGATTGCCAAAAAAAGATAAACCAAAGAAAGAATCTTAAAAAGCAAAAGAAATAGAAAAAACCCGAATTAGCAAGCTGAAAAACATAATCAGTTTGAATTTTTTTGAAAATATTCTTTGTGTCCAATGCCTGCAGCTGCAATTAATGAACAGTGCACGCTGCAGGAACCATCCGCCCGGATGGTTATGTAATTTCCAGAGGGATATAAATTGAGGCCTTCAGTCTCAGAAATGGAGGAGAAGAAACATTTTTCACAACTGCACCTTGGCGAAAATAGAGAGAAAACAGTGAGAATTCTCTAGAATTGTCACCTTTTTCTCAACTATTCACCCAAAATCACACTCACTCAAACACTCTCATATTCAAGCCTCAAACACTCTTACATTCAAGCCTTTCAAACACAAAACACAAGGAAGATAGGTATAACCTCCCTCTCCTTACCCTAAAATCCATCCATGCATGCATTTTCAAACTCCAAAATGTAGTTTGTTCATCTTCTTGCCTTAGATCCAAGAAGATCACCATGAAAGTTCATCTCCATGGTTGATCTTCTACAAGGATCAACATTCTCTTCAAAGTGTTCTTACTTACTTGCAAAGAAAACACATTTTCAAAACCCTAAAAATCATTTTCATACATCAAATCTCTTTTTCAAAGGATAAAATTCCCCTTCCCAAGCAAATGAAGTGCTTAGTCCTAATGTACCCCAAGGATGGTTTGATATAGTTGATTCACCACTAAAATGTCAAGTGATCACTAATCAAAACCTAGGGAAATGGGGACAAGCATGGATGCAAAACCCCCATTAAAATCATGTTTTCCTTCTTGAGAAGTTGCTGTCCAGTAGCAATTTTCTAAGACCCCAGTCCATGGTCTAATTTTTTGGACACAGATAAACTTGGAAATTGGTGTTGACTACAAAATACTTATTGTAGCCAACGTCCAGATATTTCCAGACATATTTTTACTTTATTTTTTGCGTGAGTAAAACTCCATTTTTCAAATTTTTTTTTGAAGGTCAGATCACCAGTCTCTGGAAGTCCAGATCTCATATCTGAGATTTCCAGAAGGTTTTGGGTCCTCAAATCTTCTCCAAAATGGAAAATTCTTTCACAGAAATCTTATTTGAGGTGTCTGGAACAAATTTCATTCTCTGAGTTTTCTCAGATTATGAAGTTTTGAAGCCCTTAAATCCATTTCAAAGTCAAGTGTCCATTGCCTTTTTCATTCTGGCAGAAGTGGTTTTCAACTTCCAAAAATCTTTTGAGTACCAAAACTCAACCCAAAAATCATACCAAAAATCATGTGATCTGTCCAAAGTCTAATAAAGAATTTCCAATTTTTACTTTCCTCAGTTTCAACTTATTTTGGCCAAAGTAACACACACACACACACACACACACACACACCAACAAATGGTTTTTAGCTTGGAAGACTCGTTTTACGAGGTGTTCCGGGTGAACACTAACGTTCTTCCCGGCGCGTAACGTGACCTCCGAACTCAAATCTCTCGATTTTGGGCATTTTTCAAAGTTTTGGCCCTTAAAACAAAAATGGCGTGGCGACTCCGGTTTTTTCGATTGGGTTTTCAAAGAAACGAAAAATTCAAAGCCCTTTTCGAAAAAATTGGCACATCATCACAGTTAGGGATGCTGATAAACCTTCGTTTCTTAGGAATAGGAAGAGTTTCCCGGGGGAGTCTAGGTCGCCCTTAGTTAGGTCTTCTGAAATTGCTCATAGGTCTGACTCCCCCATTTTCCTTTCTTCTTGTACAGATATGGCCACTCAAGATGGAGCTACAACATCTACTTCTTCAAGCCCCAGAATTGTGAATGCCTTCGACTCTTTGGCTATACCAGGGAGGAATGAAAGGGGCTATGTCCCTCAGAGGCCAACGAGAGGGAAGAAGAATCTGGAGTCCCATTATTCCATGATTTATGACTTCTGCGACGTTAGTAGAGAGGATTATAGGGTGACCATTCTCAGTAAAAAGGACTTCATGGCTCAGTTTAGGTCGACCTTCACCACGGATGCCACTAGGGTAGCCTTCTTCTATGGCCAATTTGAGGCTGGCCTTAGGTTGCCGCTTGACCCTTTTATTAATGAATTTTTAGAGTGTGCCAATGCCTTACCTCTTCAATTAGGAGCCAACACCTGTAGGATTCTAGTTTGCTTTGTCATGGTCTGTAGGTTCTTGGGACATGAACCCTATATGAGGGTATTCAAAGAATTTTTCAGTGTTAAGTATGGTAGGACTGACCTGAGCATCAGCACTCCTTCAAAACCTAACTCTCCCAAACTTTTCATGAACCTTCCTAGCAAGGCGAGCTGTTGGAACTCCCATGTTATTGTAGTGGAGAGTAGGTTAGGCTGGGAATTCCCTTTGCCCAATTCTGAAACAGAACCCATAGAGGGAACTATTGGGAGCCACTCTGGCATTTTGACTTATACAAGAAGTTGTGTCGATTAGCTGATAAGGGGCCCATCAGTTGGGAGATTTTGGGTACTACTAAGTACAACTACATCCAGGCCGGGATGATGGCTGGAGAGGGAGAAGTGCAGCCATTAGTGCCCGTTGGTAGGGGCATCATATATCCTGACTGGGTTACCCATGCTTTGGGTAAGTTTGAGGATAAATGTCAGCTCTGTAAACGGACTGCCAACTACTGCAAGGACAATGGGGAGCATGCTGGTAGTAAGATCTCCTTATTCTGTAATTTTTCACTCGCCCTTTATCTGCTAGCTTGCATGTATGAACAATTTGACTTGGGTGTGTAACTCTCATCTCGTCATCTGTTTAACTCGCATGTAGATTGATTGGCTCGCACATGTTTAGTTCGTACATAGAACTTGTAGCTCGTATGTAGGATGGTTAGCTCGTACATAGAACTTGTTGCTCGTATGTAGAAATCTCATATGTCGAACTAACCCTTTGTCATCTTGATCTTGATGCAGTTTTGACCCCTGAGCAGGAAGCCAACATGGTGAGAATAGTTGGAGTCTCTAATAAGAAGAAAGCCAAGAAGGCCCATGGGAGCTAATGCTCGAGCCAAATGAGCAGGAGGAAGCGAGAGGAGGACCAACTTGCTGTCCAAGGATAACATTGGGATGGTGCCCATGGAGGAGGTTGAATCGAAAGATCCTCTGCAAAGCGGAACCCAATCTAGGGATGTGACTGAAGGGGGTGATGAGTCCAACAGGTCGATTAGGGCGAGCCCGATCTCTGACCCAAACCTGGAGGCTAATGCTGCAACCTCTGGAGCTGGGGTCACTGGAGCTAGCCCCTTGAACGTGGTGAACATTGATGATGAAGTTGTTGAGGAGGAGGATGATCGTGCTCTGAACACGAGGAAAAGATCCAGAACTGAGAAAGGGAAAGCCGTTTCCCCAAGCCAACTTCCTCCACCAATCTCTTCTCCTGTTGACCAAGAATCCTTGGAGGATCGAATAGAGAGGTTGAGTGATGTGCCTCCTCTTGTTGGGGTTAACAGTATGACTCGCCGTTATCCTGAGGTGAGCCTTGGCCAAGTGGTGGTGCGGAGGGCCATTGATGTTGACCTTTTGGCCCACTTTGCTGATAAGGGGATGACCCCTGAGGAGTTCTCTGCTAGGTCTGGTCTGGTGCAGAGCGAGGTAAACCTTTATTCCCCTCTCTATTAAGTCGCTTTTCTTTTAACTCATCAATTCGATTTCTGAGTCCTTGTCGAGCTGATCCTTGATTTTCTTTGATGCAGTCTCTCACTATGGTGGAGCAAGCTAAGAGATCCTGGAGGGCCTCTATTGAGATAGAGAGGCAGGCCATGAGCCAATATTCTAAGAAATCCCAAGAGTTGTCCGAGCTGCGAGAGAAATTTAATGATCTTGACAACTCTTACGATGCTCTGGAAATGGTGAAGAAGAAGGCTCTGGAAGACAAGGGCAAAGCTTTGGAAGACCTCAAGGCTGCAGAGGCTAAGCTTGGGGAGGAGAAGGCGAGAGAGGAGGGCGAGCGTACGCTCGCGAGGCGACTAATAAGGAGCTCGCCACTGTTTCCCAAATCCTTAAGGAGAGGGACTCCTTCTTGGCTGAGCTTAATGTAGAACACAACGCTGCCAGGGCCAAATGGAAGGAGGATCTTCAAGTCGCTGCTAAGACCGCCGTCGAGAAATTCAAAGATGGGGATGAGTACTACAATGCCATTGTTAATAAGGCCAAGGACTTTCTCGACCTGGGTAAACGCCATATGGCACGTCGGGCTCTGGTGGATTCAACAGCTGAAGTCACCCTCGAGCAGTTAGCTCGTTGGGCATCTGAACCCCAGTACGACATGGCAGCTCGCGGTGGTCATTCGCTAGTTCCTTAATCCGACAATGATCTGGCCTTCATTGCTCAAGAAGATAAAGAAGAGGCTTGTGAACCTTGGGTACCCCCAACCTTAGCTCCTAGGAATTTTGATGTGGTACTCCAAGAAATTGAAGATGCTGAGGAGATAGAGGATATGGAGGAAGATGGACCTGAGCAGCGAGTCTTCTCTGAGTCGGGTAAACCCCTAAGCCCTTATCAACAAGAACAGATTACTGAAGAGGATCGAGCTATCAATGGCGATCAGGCTGATGCTGGCCAAGACTCTTGATTTTATGTTGATAACATTGTAACAAACTGTAAGTACCCAAATCTGGCTCATGCCTTCCGGTTAAATTTCCCGACAATTTCGGTAAGTTTTCCGGTAATTCCCCAGACCTTCCTAGTGTTCCGGAAACATTCCGGAACTGTTTTTAATTAAATAAGGGCTGAAGGGAATCCTTCCTAATTAAGAAACACGTTTTTCTTAATTAGAAGGGAAGGTTCTAGAATTTGCCACCTTGCATGGTTCTAGAATGCTGAGTCATTGTGGATAATGCCCCAGCATTGCATTAGCTTGTTGCCCCCCTTAGCCGCACGGCTTCATTAGCCTTATCGGTAGCTATAAATAGAACCCTCCTCTACCCATTTCATAATCAACAAATTCCAACAATACCACATATAATACGAAGAAATACTCCCAAGAGGCTGTTGAAGATCCAAGAAGGTGAAGAAGAAGGCCAAGAAGCTCCCTCCCTCCTCCTTGAAGATCCCAAGACCCACCTCTCCTCCTAGCTCCACCCGAAGAAGAAGGAAGCCATTGGTAACCTCGCACGCTCTAACCTCGCATCCTAATTGCTTTATAAATTGCTCATTGCATTACCTTTATATTGCTTGGGACTTGGTAGATTAAAGAGCATATCTTCATATTCCCCTTCCCCTTTTGCATGCATTAGACATCATTTGTCATAAAAATGTAGTCTTTTCCCATAAAGGTGCATCCTTTGCACCTAAAACCCCCATTTTCAAATAAAAATGTCATCTTTATGCATCCTTTGCATTTAAAAATCAAATCTTTTCAATCAAAATGCATCATTTGCATCCAAAATCACTTTTCCAAGCATCATTTGCTTTAAAGACCATGTCTTTACCATAAACTAGCATCATATGCTTTTCAAAATGCAATCTTTATGCATCATTTGCATAATGAATGCCAATTTCTTCAAAAATGCATCATTTGCATAAAAATCAAATATTTATGCATCATTTGCAATAAAGATCATTTCTTTAAACTAAGTGCATCATTTGCAATCCAAAAATGTCATCTTTTCATTAAAGTGTCATTTTTACATACATTTCTCCCATTCCCCCATTAGTAACCTAGGAACGGACCGGTGTAAAAGATCTTATCTTTACATCGTTCCTTCCATTAAAGGTTCCATATTTCTTTAGAAAGGGACAACCTTGAACCCTATATCTCCAATTATCGCTTAAGAAAGAGTATGAAGCATCTATACGAGCTCGACCGTCTTAAAGCGTAGGATTGATGGGCTAAGGACCTTCCTTTTCTAAAGAACCTCATCTTTGACCAAAAAGAGAGTTATTCTCTCGATCACGCAAGTCCCGAGGGTCCCGAGGTTAAAAATGCGATGATCACAAGTCACAAGATGAGGACGGGATCATAATCCCGAATACATAAATTCCAAGAAATCCCGAGCGACAACCAACAAATGGTTTGTACGTCCGGAAGACGACTTGGGACATTCCCTCCTTATTTTCAAACACATGCACACAAGAAAGCACGCAAGCAAGCACGATTAATGAAATCATGGGAGACTTGCTCCGGCAAGGCACCTTGGGTGAACGCCAAACGTTCTTCCCAAGGGGTAACTTAACCTCCGAACCCATAAAACCTTTTTTTCAAAGTTTTGAGGTAATCAAAATGGCGTGGCGACTCCGTTTTTCAAATTAAACCGGATGTCTTCAAACTAGCGTGAATCCAACAAAAAACAAAATTTGGGCACACATTCACAGTTTGGCGACTCCGCTGGGGAAATCCCAAAGGAGAAAAGCTTTTATTTTCAAAACAAAAATCGATACTCGGTATATAGGTGGAAACCACTTACCCTTCCTGTACACTCCCTGACGTGGGAGTTGGGATAACCGGTGGTTTAACAATCCACGTACCAGTATCCCTTTTCGAAAAAAAATTTGAAAAAAAATAAAAGAAAGCTTTTCCCTTTGAGCGGGTTAGACTCCCATCGCCGATTTCATTAATCATGCTTGCTTTCTTTACCATGCATTGCATCATTTGCATCTTGGAATTTGTGCATACTTTGAACGGGAAACAACCCGAAAAAATAGCAAAAGGAGTGGAACCTGAAAAATTGATCCATGCGCCGTGCGGCTCAATCCTCCTTGGATTCTCGACCGGGCGACCTCAGTGGCAATTCCACGAGGAAAAATCATGGCTAATCTGGCAGCCCTAGCACTGGGGCTACTCGGCTCCATGACCGACCGGGGGCTCCCAGAAAATTTACGTGCTTATGTGTTGCATTCTCCCCGTCCCGAAAAGCATTCCGTTAAAACATATTTACGAAAATCTCTGTTTTAACTCAAAAAGGAACATTTTTAGGAGACCCACACTACGCGCACTTTGATATATCCTGTACACTTTTGCAGCACGTCCTTCAAACCGAGGGTGGTTCCAGTGCATCACGGACAGCCTTACGATGCTCCAGGCGCGCACGGAATCATCCCAACCTCCCCATGGCGCCAGTGTTTCGACCAATGCACAGTCCGTGTCACACGTTTCAAAAACCGTGACTTTTGGTTGGTTTTTGGTCTAGTCCGTGTCATATAGCCCGTTGCGTACCTCGTAAAGGTCAATCCTTAGTTCATAACGGAAGAAGAACTCTGCCAAAATTCCAACAAGGAAAAATTGGCGAGATCTCAACTCCGACATTGACTATTGACCTTGACCTACACGGAATGCGTAAGAGTCAAGACCGAGTCTTTGCCAACAAATCAAAAGATCTTTCGCTCAAGCGAAGCTCTCTGCCAAAATTCCGACAAGGAAAAATTGGCAAGATCTTGACCCGGCATTGACTTCGATTCTGACTCACGCCCGGCGTATGCAACGAAGTTCAATGTGACACTGTGTCATCCGGCTTTTGCCGCCCGACCCATGCCTATTATCTTCTCGGACATTACCGAAAGTCAAAAACGTCATTCGCTCAAGCGAAATTCTGCCAAAATCCTATCAAGGCAGAAAGACGAGACTTTCCCGGTATTGCCTTGACTATAATCCGCATCGCTCGTGCGTTGAAAGTTCCTATGACCCGTTAGGAGCGTTCTTTACTCTCGGTCGGTGGGATCCGCGTGCCCTATAGGACCCTCGCCCGGGGCTGTCCACCCTGGGAGGTCGAAATACAGGTGGAATACGAGGGGCTTATAGACGTAGTGACGGAACCCACTGATCCAGGATCTAGTGTAGTTACGAAAAAGAAGGGCAAATCCCCTTTTCCAACCAAATAGATATTAATAAAAGACACTGTTTTAAGTAAACTGGAAGATTCTAATTTGCATATTGCCTGAGCCTTCAGCCTAAACACCTACCCCGAGTCTAAACCTTTCCTATCCCTTTCCCGCAGCGAGAAAGAAGTGGGTGAGAACACCGGGTCAGCGACTTGTTAGCGCAGAATTCTCAGACAGTTCGCCAGAATCCTCAGTTTTGCCAGCTCTTCAGTGTCAAAATGGCCAACATGGTAGTCAACAATGGAGAAGCCATCCCAGTTCAGCCCAAGCCTCACATATGGTATGATGTATGCGACTGTGAGGACTGCCTGGAGTATGAGTACCAAGAATGGATCAATGAAGACGCTCCTTCGAGAAAGAAGAAGAAGAGAAAGTCCACACAACAGAAGCTAAAAGAAAGGTATGAAGCCGGAGACAAGAGCGTCGGAACTCTAGGGGAGCCTTCTGGCAAGTTCGATTACTATGTCAGCTATGCCAAACAGCCCGCCAAGGAACCCATCATTCAAAGCACAGTCCAGCCTGATACCCCCATGTACAGTGATCCTCTTGAAGCAGAAAGTGCTGAATTTGTGGCCATCGTAAAGTTCAATGAGAAGCTAGCAGATCTAGAAGCAGAATACAGAAAGCCTATCGAATACGTAGCCAGTCAAGGAAGAATTAAGATCCCCTCTGAAGAAGACTTCATCAGCATTATCCAGGCCAACCCTCCGGTTGGCTATACTGACAAGGTCGTGGTGTCCAAGATCAGTAAAGAGAAAATGAATTATCAGCAGTGCATTGATAAGATGAGCCAGACTCTTCAGTCAATGAGTCCAGTTGTCACGGAAGAGCTCGCCGAGAGATTGCATCAAGCTACTCTAGCTCCCCTCACCATCTTACCACGGTACCGGCCTGTCAACGATTTTCGGCAAGCTTTTGATCAATTTGAAGTCTCCAACTTTACGAAGGACGCGACAAGACCGCTACTCCCCAGGGCAACAACAAGAAGGAGTGAGATCCCGGTCCCAACCTTTGTCAAGCCACCCTCGAGTCAATAAGTAGTGTAGGGTCCAGAGTCGGTAGCGTACGTTCGCCGAGTCAGGAATCTTTGAATTCCAGTCCTCCGAGTCATCCGAAGGCCTCACGCCCGAGGACTACAAAATGTAATCGATGTCATCTTTCCCCTTATTTTGAATGAAATGACAGATCTTTCGAGTATCCTCTTATTGCCAACTTAACAAATGATAAATTAGCTCAAAACTTAACAACACTAATAATGAATCATTTGAACAAGATGCAAACACACTAAATGAATAATACATTAAAGAAATCTTTAAGCAGGTTTCAAAAAGAGGAAAACCGGGCCCAAGCTGCCAGGAGGTTTTGACAAGTGTGAACTTGGGTACTGTCGAGGAACCTAAAGAGACACAGATCGGAAACTTCTTCCAGGGGGTTGAACGGGACAGACCGATCGATCCGCTCGGGAATACGTCGACGTGTTTGCATGGTCATACGGGGATATCATGCGGGGCTAGACAGTTCGATAGTAGAGCACGGAGAATCCTCTAGCGCCGAGATGCTAAACCCGATGCGAGCGAGGAAGATCAAGCCAGAATGGTCTCTACAGGTCAAAGAAGAAATTGAGAAGCTACTGCGGGTAAGATTCATCAAAGTCATCGAATATCCGACATGGTTATCCAATATTGTGACCGTCACCAAGGCCAATGGGAAGGTGCGCCGCCGCGTGGATTTCCGAGATCTGAACAAGGCCAGCCCCAAGGACGATTACCCTTTGCCAAACATAGACATCCTGGTGGACTCCACTGCCAACTATGAAGTCAAATCCTTCGTTGATGGCTTTGCAGGATACAACCAGATCAAGATGGTCGAGGAAGACCAAGAAAAGACAGCCTTCACCACGCCGTGGGGAACTTACTATTATACAGTGATGCCATTTGGGCTTAAGAACGCCGGGGCTACTTACCAAAGGGCAGCGACCGCGCTTTTTCATGACATGATCCACAAGGAGATTGAGGTCTACGTAGACGACATGATAATCCACTCCAAAGGCGAGGACGGGCAACACTTTGTTGACCTGCGAAAGTTCTTTGAGAGACTGAGACAACATTCCATGAGACTAAACCCTGCTAAATGCACCTTCGGAGTGACAAGGGGAAAAGTGCTTGGGTATATGGTCACGGAGCGAGGTATCGAAGCTGACCCCCAAAAGATCAAAGCCATTATGGATATGAGGCCACCTCGGACCCGCATGTAAGTCAAGAGCTTTATGGGAAAAGCTACTTGATATTCAGTGAGCGTTTCGTCAATCAGTTGACCACTATGTGCGAGCCCATCTTCAAGCTCATGAAGAAGAACGTAGATACAGAATGGACCGAAGAATGCCAGGATGCTTTTGACCAGATCAAGGCATACTTGGTACACCCTCCAGTGCTATGCCCCCACATAGACAGAAACCTCTTCTCGCTCTATCTCACTGTCACACGACACTAGCTTGGGGCTATGCTTGCTCAGGAAAGAAAGACTCTCCAGAGAACGCCATTTACTTTGTCGTGAAGCTGCAGGGAAGTGAGCTCAATTACTCGGCATGTGAAAAGACCTGCGGCAGGATCGGTGCAGGTAGTCGGCAAGTTGAAGCATTATATGCAAGCACACCCTGTGAATTTGGTCTCAAAAATGGACCCCATCAAGTACATCTTTGATAAGCCGTCCCTCTCGATGCGTCTAGCAAAGTGGTCCTTCTTCTTAGCAGAGTACGATATCAACTATGTGACCAGAAAGGCTATCAAGGGTCAAGCATTGTCAGAACCACCCTGCAAACTTTTCCAGTAATGAAGACGAGAGGGCACGAACCCCAATTCCCAGATGAAGGGATCTTTGCAGTTGAACCTGAAAACCGATGGCGCTATTCTTTGACGGAGCCGCTAACAAAAGAGGAAACGGTATCGGGATGCTACTTGGTCGATCCGAAGGATGAGCATACACCCATAGCCCTCAAGTTGAACTTCCCTGCCACGAACAATGTTGCCGAGTATGAAGCCCGCATTGCTGGTTTGGAAGCCGCCTTAGAAAGGAATGTCAAGGAGCTCGAAGTTTATAGAGACTCAGCCTGATCATAAACCAGGTTTCCAACAAATGGAAGACTCATGTGGACCCTAACCCTAGCGGTATCATGCCCATATGGAGGAGTTGACTGGACAGTTCAGAGAAGTGACCTTCCACTACTTGCCAAGGGAAAAGAACAGATTCGCAGATGCATTAGCTACTCTAGCCTCATTGGTAGAGATCCCCGAGGGAAAAGCCATAAAGCCCTTTCGAGTGGGTAGAAGAGAAGCCCCAACCTTCTGTTGTGAAGTAGACCTGGGACCCGAGCCTATAAAGGAACCCTGGTACAATCAAATTTACCAGTTCCTCAAAGATGGAGAGTCAGCTTTCAGAGACAAAGAAGGTAGACCGAAAGAAGGAGTCAGAGCCAAGAGCTTGCAAGCTCTGAAAAGGTTGGCCTCCCATTATGTCATTCTAGGAGGCAACCTGTACAAGAAGCGATACCAAGGACCACTCCTCTTGTGCGTCACTCAAGAAAAAGCCAAAGAGTTGATGACTGAAGTCCACAATGGTCCCTGCGGTCCTCATATGAACGCCAGAGCCCTGATGCAAGTAATCCTCAGAATGGGTTACTACTGGATTTCCATGGAAACAGACTGTGTCCAGCACGTCTGAGCATGCGACAAGTGCCAGCGGTTTGCTAACCTCAACCATCTCCCGCCTCATTACCTATATTGCATGACGACTCCTTGGCCGTTTGCAACTTGGGGTATTGACGTGATAGGGAAAATAGCCCCGGCAGGAAGTAATGGGCATGAATTTGTGCTAGTAGCCATCGACTACTTCACCAAGTGGGTAGAGGCCAAGTCTTACAAGGTCCTCACTTCCAGAAAAGTGGCCCAATTCATCAAAGAAAACATAATGTGCAGATATGGGGTGCCCAACGAGATCATTTCCGATAATGGGTCGCACTTTGAAGGGGACTGCGATAGGTTGCTGTCAGAATTCAGAATCACTCGCCACAAGTCGTCTCCGTACCGACCTCAGACTAATGGAGCCGTGGAAGCTGCTAATAAGACGCTCGAACGGATCATCCGAAAGATGGCCACCCGTGGTCGTGATTGGCCCGAAAAGCTGCACTTGGCACTTTGGGGCTACAGAACGTCTGTCGGAAACAGCCACAGGAGAAACTCCTTTTGCCTTAACCTACGGGATGGAAGCAGTGTTGCCAGTGGAGTTGGAAATCCCGTCATTAAGGGTCCTCCTGGAAAACAGTGTCAATGAAGTAGAATGGTTGCGCAGCCGGCATGATGAGTTAGCCCTGCTTGACGAGAGAAGGCTAAAAGCCATGGAACACACCCGAGCCTACCAGAGACGGATGGCCAGAGCGTTTGATAAAAAGGTCAAGGCCAGAGACATCAAAGAGGGTGACTTAGTGTTGAAAGTGAATCCCCCTACCAGAGACAACCCCCTAGGAAAATGGGAACCCGTTTGAATCGGCCCTTATGTGGTGCAGAAGATACTATCGGGAGGAGCCATGAAGCTTGCAGACCTGGACGGCAATCCCTTTGTCCACCCAGTCAACGGTGATAAGCTCAAAAGATACTATGTCTAATAAAAAAAATAAATAATAATAATAATAAAAAAAAGAGTGCAAAAAGAGTAATACCCAGCTAGGCTGAAAACCCCAAAAAGGGCGGTCTAGGCAAAAGACAGGGTTGCACATATAAAAAAAAATAAAAATCTTAGTGCAAAAAGAGTAATGCCCAGCTAGGCTGAAAACCCCAAAATGGGCGGTCTAGGCAAAAAACAGGGCTGCACATGAAAAAATTAGTTCACCAGAATGAACTACGAAGACCTGAGCCCCTTAGTCTTTCTTGTAAAAGGGGAACGTAGACAGCCATATATGGTTCGGTCTAAACAATAAAAAGGACGATTAAGTTTCCATGAATGTGTCCTAATCAATAAATAAGACATTTGAATTTCCATGAAATGTGTCTTGATTAATTTCTAAGATAATATTTCTTGTTCATTACAAGTTAAAAACTTCTTGATGAGTTCAAGCACGGTCTACCTCTTAACTCTGCTAACCTGCTACAAAGATCTAAAATACAATAAAATGCCTAAATAAACTAATGTGTTTGCAAAATGGCAATAAGGGAATCCTAAGAAAAGATTTGTCAGTCGTCATTCGCTGAGTCTTCTTTGGTCTTCTTCCCTTTTCCTCGGCCCCATCGAGTCTTCTTCCTCTTTTTGTCTATGATGTCGGTATCCTCATCCCGACCTCCGGTATCCTCACCGGAGCCTCTACCAAACCCGTGTCGATAAGTGCTCTCTCTGTCCCAGAGCACGAGTCCGCACCTCCTCCCTCTGAGCCTCAGCCAAGGAGCGACCTCGAGACAACCTCTTGTACCGAGCCTCCATATCCCGACCAAGTCACCTGACTGGTTATGGCGACTCGCCTTAGCCTCGCCTCCCTCAAAGTCCTACTCAGTCGCAGTCGGCTCCCAATAAAGCTCGACGTCTCTCCTCCAAGATGACACTGAGTCGCTCCCATCTCCCTCTCGTACTCGCCCAGTAGACAGTGGTCAAGATGGTGCTCTTCCTGCTCCCGAAGATAGCCCTGGGTGGGAAAGCATATGTCCAAGCCCTCGAGAAGAAAGAGAAGCTGGTTGGATCCCTCATGTCCAATGACACCACCTCCATGGTCCGGATGTCCTCCCAATCACTCAATGGCTCCCGTAAAGCCCCAAACCGCCCTGATACTAAGCAGGGTATGTAGAAGGATGACCAGCAGAATCCTGGAACCCTCACATAGGACTCCTGAAATATCCTCCCTGATGCGCAACCTCCAATGAGGTATCCACCAACGGATGTCCGAAGTGGATAGCCCCCAGCTGTCGTCGGCTCCCGTTACCACTGGTCATGTTGCCTCGGTGCACCTCTCCGAGAAATCACCCAAGGGCACTGAGTCGGCAAAGCCCCTGGCAAAGCCCCGAGCCTCTCCTGCAGCCATAAGGTCAACACAACGGGACTCCCGGATCTCATGAAATGGTCTCCCCGAGCCATCCTGTCAATCCCATGGAGTGTCTCTCCCAAAACCAGCGGGAAAATCTCCTTCCCAGCCTTGCAGTCTCTAACCATGTCCAAGAGACCACTATGACAGATCCCCACGGACTTAGCGGTGAACAACAGAGAGAATACGCAAAGAATGAAAGCATCCATAGCCACCGTGGTCGCGGCCATATCTGGAGACCCAAACCTGCCCGGATATCGTAAAGGTCAATCCTATCAAGGGCTACCATCATCCTCTCATTCTCCCAAAGGAATTTGCGTAAAAGATGCAAGCTTTACCGTCACCGGCACGTCTCCGATCAGTGGAATAGATATAGCCTCAATCTCGGGACCCCCAATCAAGGCTCGGAAGTCTTCATGCGTCGGGACAATCTCGTTGTAAGAAAAGCAGTAAACATGTCTCCGGACGTCCGGAACTTTCTTTGCGGCTCTCAAAAGGTCCCAATCGGGCGGGAGATCCCTCAAATGCCATAAAGACTTGATCTTGAAGGAAGAATCAAGCGTCCCCTATGAGATTGGAAGTTGTGTCTCACCCAAGATTGAAGATCGACGAAGGAAAACGGTCTCGCTTCCCCTTTGCAATCGACGGGCTTATCCATCGCAAAATGATCAAAGATGGTGCTTTTAGGTCCAAAATGTGCTCTGGGAACAATTGGGACAGTCTATGTTGAAAATGAAATGAAATGGCCAAGCCTTGCTTTTATTCGTAAAATAACCGGTTCAGACGAACCGTGAGCCGCGCACGGCTTCATTTTGCCCTGTGAGACCTATCCGCACGGCTACATTAGCCCTCTGCAGAAAAAAATTCTGCAGCAACCAAAGTTGCTGCCCAAGGGAGTTTTCACCCCACTTTTTCAACCAAAACCTGTACAAAAACATGTCCAGAAGCCATTCAAGCATTTATATACCATTATAAATCATTTTGGCCCAGTTTCAGCCCCAATTCCAAGCAAAAAAGTCGCCCCAAGGCTCAGATAATATGCAAATTGAAAAAGCATGAATTAGAAAAGCAAATAAAACATAAATACAATGTCTTCGCCCCATCGGCGCCCAAATAAAGCAAAAAATAAACAAAGTGTGCATAAAAATTGTAAATTGTTTGTTTTTGTTCCAAATCTATTCTAGAGACCTCCTAGGCCTCCGATTCTTCCTCCTCCTCATCGCTACTCAGCTCGTAAATGCTAGCCTCCCTCATCAAGTCCTCCTGGTCGCTCACATCAGACAAATGGACATTATCGTGCCCATACTCAGCCCAGTTGCCCTCCAGGAATGTCGGCGTTGGGTCCCTGCCCCCGAGGCATGGCACTGGAAGAGTACTCCGAGGCTGATGAGGTAGACGCCGTGCCCCGACGTGCCGTCTCTTGCGCCCGGGCTCCTGCGCATCCGCGCCGCCTTTGAAGCGCGAGGCGGTTTCCTCAGAAGAGACCGGCACATGTCCTTCCAGCCCCTATTCTGCCTGACCAGCCTATCGTAAGTGCGAGCTGGAACCTGAGAAAAAAGAAGAGAAAAATCTCAGAAAATCTCAGAAAATTGCAAAAAGCAGAAAAATCTGAAAGCTGAAAAGGGAAGGACCCTAAAAGTATACTTACAGTGCTGTCAGGCGGCAAGGTGTACTGGGGCTCCCTAGCATCAGGGACAGGTATCCTCATCCTCCTCGGTACTCCATGGACCACGTAGGACAGATGCGCAGGAGGGATCGGCGGGTCAGTAGGCTCATCCTCCCCATATCCCTGAGTGACCGCCAGCTTCACTAGCTTGTAGCGTCCTCGGGCGCCGCTCCACAAACACGGCGTAGGGGTGTCCATGTCAAAGTACTCCTCGGGCCACGCACCGCCCAGTACCTGCAATCTCATCCTCTGCCAATCCTCGGGCTGCAGCATCCGTCTTGGAGGATCCCGAGGAGTAATGGCGTCGATGGAGGGACATGGCCATGCTGCCTCGAGAAACGGTCCCCCAAGTAAATGACATCACATGTCAGCCCAGTGAGCCACCTCCTCTGCCTAGTCGCCTCAATGGCATCTCCCAGCAAGATCTCCGGATACCTGCCCCAAGGATAGAAGTCCACTCCGTCGTGCCCATCCCTGTTAATGACCGGCCTCACCATTTTGTAGTCGAAAGTGATACGGGTCTTCCCCGTGAATTTATCCCTCGCATCTCCCCTCCAGCGAACCATAGCAGGGAAGATGGTGACATCACTCTGCTGGTTCCAAGGGAAGAACCCGATCACCTCGCAAAACCAGGCCTGCATGTTCAAAACATCAAAAAGGTCATTCTCTCTCTCATAAAAGTCTCAAGACAGAAAAGAGAAAAGAGAAAAGAAAGGAGACTACCTCAAGGGCAAATGAGAAGCAGTCCATGGAAGCAGCTTTGTTCCGACTGTACATGTCCAACGAGAAGTAGAGCTCCGCCAATCCGGCCTCTCCCCAAGAGACCGTCCCTATCCCATCCACATCCTCCAGAGAGTCGAGGAGGCAAGTCATGGCCAGTGTCCCAGAATTAGCAAAAATGGTGACTGACAGCATCAACCACACAAAGGCTCTAGCCAACTGCTGGGCTGTCACATCGTTAGCAGCAAAGTTCTGCATGCAAGTCTGAACTGCCACCTCGACATTCCGTGTCTCCATACCCAGCCCCTTGGGAATCAGCTCAAACCCAACCAAAGCCTGGAACTCCTCAGCTGTAATGTGGTCTCTCCAAGTCACGGGCCTCCCGGTGAACTGTAGGCCAGTAATAGCTGTGAAATCGGCAGGAGTCACTGTAAGCTCTCCCCAGCTCAGGTGAAAGCTATGTGTACTATCCCACCAGAACTCAGAAAGGGCCTGGATCAAGCCCTTGCTCTTCGAGGTGATGTGAACACCCCTGCCGATAGCCTCGACGAACGAATCTAGGCCGGTAGCCCTCACCAAATTTTTGGGGTTCACCCCATTCTTCTCAAAATCCGGCATCCTCTGCCAAAGCTTGACTGCAATCTCCGATGGTCCTCTAGACTTGTTCTCCTGTAGACAAGCACAACAAAGAAGTGTGTCAGTCCTTCATCATTTTCAAAAAAAAACATGCATATATTCACAAAAGTGCACATGTTTTCAAAAGAAAAGCATTCAAAAAAAAAAAGTTTTTCTAGCATCATTTGCATCAAAAAAGCGTCTTTCATCACTTGAAACGCGTCATGTCAAGTCCCATTGCTTTCCTAAAGCACAAAATCACAATTTTCACAAATCTTTGCACATAAGCATTATTCTTTCAAAAATGGCATGCATGAATCCTTTTCATCTTCCAAAATCAGGTTTTCTCAAAATTTTGACCTAGTTCTAGCACATGCAAGAACTCCGTCTCACTTTAGACAATTTTCTCATTCTTACTTTATTTGCGAGAAAAAAGTGGGTCATTCTCACTATTTTTGTCAAACAAATTGCACATTGCATATTCTTAGCCTCATAGGTTATTCATCAATGTCTCAAAGTCATTCAAAAATCCTAGGAAAATCCTAGAAAATTCCTAAATTCGGGTCAAGCCCTAAGTCATTCAAAATTCAATCAAAATCGACGGAATTGAGCCAAATAAGAATGCTTACCCCAACCGATCGCGGGTTCGTCGATTTGTGCTCTCTTCTCCCCGGGTAAAGCTCCGACGGAGGTGTAAGAAAGTCATACTTTCTTTCCGTTCGCACGAGCTCCTTTCTCCTCCTCCGAGCGGCCGTGGAGATGTTTCTTCTTGCTTGCCTCGGTATGGGATTGCCCTCCGGATCCATTCCAATCGATAGAAGCAAAGGGAATTGAAGAATTTTGAAGAAATTCTCTCCTTCCTCTCTTCTCTCTCTCTGCGTTCTTGGGCGGCAATGTAATGCCCAATGCCCGTTCAAATCTGTTTTAAATAATCTGGAAAAAATAGGCTTCTAGCCGTACGGCTCCTTTTTCTCCATCTCATGCCGGGCGGCCTCATTCGCTCTGAGCAGAAAATTACAATCCTGCCCCTGGACCTTCCATTTGGGCATGCAATTTCCGTTATCTTTTAACCAAGATAACATCTTTTTCAGAAGATATCCCTTATCTCTTAAGCAATTAAGCTTTCTTCTCAGTCGCCTCCGTTAATTCCGTTATAACGGGATAACGCTAGGTGACAACCTCCGAATTGTCAAAACTCTAAACTTAAGCTACCTCTATCCCGAATAGTGATGTATGCTAAGTTCTCTTAACTTAAGCTACCTCTATCCCGAATAGTGACGTACGCTCAAGTTTCTCTAAACTTAAGCTACCTCTATCCCGAATAGTGACGTATGCTAAGTTCTCTTAACTTAAGCTACCTCTATCCCGAATAGTGACGTATGCTAAGTTTCTCTCAACTTAAGCTACCTCTATCCCGAATAGTGACGTACGCTTAAGTTTCTCTCAACTTAAGCTACCTCTATCCCGAATAGTGACGTACGCTCAAGTTTCTCTTAACTTAAGCTACCTCTATCCTGAATAGTGACGTACGCTCAAGTTTCTCTCAACTTAAGCTACCTCTATCCCGAATAGTGACGTACGCTTAAGTTTCTCTCAACTTAAGCTACCTCTATCTTCTCGATAGTGACGTAAGCTCTAGTTTCCTCAGGTGACAACCTCCATTAATTGTCAATCAGGTGACAACCTCCATTAATTGTCAATCAGGTGACATCCTCCATTAATTGTCAAACCCTCGAGGATCCTAGACATCGTTCCTACCTATCTAGTGATGCTCGAACTACGATCAAGGCTTGATTCCTCCGGGATACGTAGGTAGCCTTTTATAAAAGGTCCAGCCATCCGACCACTTTGGTCACCCTTTTTCTCCGTCACTCCTCAGTGATGAAGTAGTCTCTCATAAGAGACTTTGTTATCTGACCACCTTGGTCACTTCTAGCATATCCCCAGTAGGATCAATTGCTTGACCTCCTAGGTCATTTTCCATTCTATTTCCCAGAAGAGACCGGTTTCTCTTCTCCATTCCCCGGCGGATCTATTCCGAACTACGGCTGGCTTGATTCCTCACAGGATACGTAGGTAGCCTTTCATAAGAGGTTCAGCCACTCGACCACCTTGGTCTCCCAATCCGTCTCGGCATTCGCCAGATCGGATCCTTTTCTATCGACAACCCCACTCGCCTTGCAAGTGACGTTGCCGAGGGGCTTCTGTAAGTACCCAAATCTGGCTCATGCCTTCCGGTTAAATTTCCCGACAATTTCGGTAAGTTTTCCGGTAATTCCCCAGACCTTCCTAGTGTTCCGGAAACATTCCGGAACTGTTTTTAATTAAATAAGGGCTGAAGGGAATCCTTCCTAATTAAGAAACACGTTTTTCTTAATTAGGAGGGAAGGTTCTAGAATTTGCCACCTTGCATGGTTCTAGAATGCTGAGTCATTGTGGATAATGCCGCACGGCTGCATTAGCTTGCTGCCCTTAGCCGCACGGCTTCATTAGCCTTATCCAGACTGCCTATAAATAGAGCCCTCCTCTACCCATTTCATAATCAACAAATTCCAACAATACCACATATAATACGAAGAAATACTCCCAAGAGGCTGTTGAAGATCCAAGAAGGTGAAGAAGAAGGCCAAGAAGCTCCCTCCCTCCTCCTTGAAGATCCAAGACCAACCTCTCCTCCTAGCTCCACCCGAAGAAGAAGGAAGCCATTGGTAACCTCGCATGCTCTAACCTCGCATCCTAATTGCTTTATAAATTGCTCATTGCATTACCTTTATATTGCTTGGGACTTGGTAGATTAAAGAGCATATCTTCATATTCCCCTTCCCCTTTTGCATGCATTAGACATCATTTGTCATAAAAATGTAGTCTTTTCCCATAAAGGTGCATCCTTTGCACCTAAAACCCCCATTTTCAAATAAAAATGTCATCTTTATGCATCCTTTGCATTTAAAAATCAAATCTTTTCAATCAAAATGCATCATTTGCATCCAAAATCACTTTTCCAAGCATCATTTGCTTTAAAGACCATGTCTTTACCATAAACTAGCATCATATGCTTTTCAAAATGCAATCTTTATGCATCATTTGCATAATGAATGCCAATTTCTTCAAAAATGCATCATTTGCATAAAAATCAAATCTTTATGCATCATTTGCAATAAAGATCATTTCTTTAAACTAAGTGCATCATTTGCAACCCAAAAATGTCATCTTTTCATTAAAGTGTCATTTTTACATACATTTCCCCCATTCCCCCATTAGTAACCTAGGAACGGACTGGTGTAAAAGATCTTATCTTTACATCGTTCCTTCCATTAAAGGTTCCATATTTCTTTAGAAAGGGACAACCTTGAACCCTATATCGCCAATTATCGCTTAAGAAAGAGTATGAAGCATCTATACGAGCTCGACCGTCTTAAAGCGTAGGATTGATGGGCTAAGGACCTTCCTTTTCTAAAGAACCTCATCTTTGACCAAAAAGAGAGTCATTCTCTCGATCACGCAAGTCCCGAGGGTCCCGAGGTTAAAAATGCGATGATCACAAGTCACAAGATGAGGACGGGATCATAATCCCGAATACATAAATTCCAAGAAATCCCGAGCGACAACCAACAAATGGTTTGTACGTCCGGAAGACGACTTGGGACATTCCCTCCTTATTTTCAAACACATGCACACAAGAAAGCACGCAAGCAAGCACGATTAATGAAATCATGAGAGACTTGCTCCGGCAAGGCACCTTGGGTGAACGCCAAACGTTCTTCCCAAGGGGTAACTTAACCTCCGAACCCATAAAACCTTTTTTTCAAAGTTTTGAGGTAATCAAAATGGCGTGGCGACTCCGTTTTTCAAATTAAACCGGATGTCTTCAAACTAGCGTGAATCCAACAAAAAACAAAATTTGGGCACACATTCACACAAACAAACCCCAAAACAATATTTTGCCTTTGTAATTATTTAAACGCCTTGGCCCAGTTTTTTGGGAGGCATGATACTCCGTAACTTCTATTTGCACAAGTCTTGGCCCGCTTTGGGAGACTTAATTATCCTCAATCGTAGCTGACTTTATATCTTTGTGTGTTGTATGCTTCTGATTTCAGCGTGTGTGTGTCGAGCTAAATTGGATAGGACAACTAAGTCGCTTTAAGACTTTGGTCGAGTTGTCCTTTGATGACTCAGTCGACCTTAGACTTGTAAAGATTTTTGTAAACTAGATTGACTGAAAGTCGAACCTATTTAAGAGGTCAAAGATGATCAAGGGTCAAGCTTATTAGAACAAAGTCGACCTAAGGTCGGACTTGTTAATAGCTTAAAGCTGATTAAGAATCGAGCTTGCTAGAACGAAGATGACTATGAGTCGAGCTTGTTAGGACGAAGCTGACTGAGAGTCGAGCTTGTTAAAAGAACGAAGCTGACTAAGAGTCGAGCTTGTTAAAAGAACGAAGCTGATTGAGAGTCGAGCTTGTTAAAAGAACGAAGCTGATTGAGAGTCGAGCTTGTTAAAACGAAGCTGACTAAGAGTCGAGCTCGTTGAAATTAGTGTAACATAATGTTTGATCGAGTAGAACTGCGATTTTTATTGAAGTAGGAACATACTTACATCAAATGGAAAGCTAAAACTATGACAAATTCAAACTTGTAGATTGCATTAACCTTCGAACTGAACTAGGAGTTGAACTAGAAGTAATACTTGATGAGGTGAGTGGCGTGCCATGGGTGCTTCAACTCCTCACCATCTGGATGAGCTATCATATAAGTCCCCTCTTTGATGACTCGAGTAACAATATAAGGACCTTCCCAGTTAGGAGATAGCTTATTCTGTCGGGTTCTCCTTCCTGTTGCTTCGATCTTTCTCAACACATGATCTCCTACTTGGAATGATCTTGTTTTCACTTTCTTGTCGTGGTAACTCTTGGTCCGCTGCTTGTAGTTGACCATTCGAAGGTAAGCAGTATCTCGCTTCTCGTCGATCAGATCTAAGTCGATCAGTCTGTTGATATTATTCTGCTTTTGATCAAAGAATGCTACTCTGGCTGTAGGAAACCTCAACTCAGCTGGGGCCATAGCCTCTGACCCGTATGCTAGAGCGAATGGGGTTTCCCCTGTAGGCCCCCGAGTGGTTGTGCGAACTGCCCAAAGAGCAAGGGGGAGTTCGTCCAACCAGTTGCTGCGTCGACCTACCAGGCCTGTCTTTAGTGAAGATAGGACGAGCTTATTCGCTGCTTCAGCTTGCCCATTTCCTTGAGGATATGCAACAGATGACTGCCAATGCTTGATCTCTACTCAATTCATTTCTTCTTCGAAGGCTCTGGAGAACTGTAACCCATTATCTGATATTATAGCTCGAGGGATCCCAAATCGACACTAGATGAAGTCGTGTATGAAGTTGATGGCGTTTTCCTCTGTGATGCGAGCTAGTGGCTTTGCTTCTACCCACTTGGTGAAATAATCAATGGCGACTATCACATACTTGCAGTTTCCACGGGCGGGGGGGGGAAGGGTCCAATCAAGTCGACGCCCCACATGTCAAGGGCCAAGTAGCGATCACTGGAGTTTGCTCCGTTGTAGGCAGATGAGGTAGGTTGGCAAACCTTTGGCATTGGTCGCATTGCTGAACAAAGTCATGAGTGTCAGCTCTCATGTGTGGCCAGTAGTACCCCAAAGTGATCAATTTGTCGGCTTGAGTCCTAGCCCCCGGGTGTTCACCACAAATTCCACTGTGCACTTCATGCATTAACTGAGTGATCTCCTGAGGGTGAATACACTTCAACAGTGGTCTAGTGTATGATCTCCTGAATAGCATGCCTCCTTGGATAACGTACCTCGGAGCTTTCTTTTTGATAGCTCGAGCTTTCTTCTCATCCTCTGGGAGCTCGCCAGTCTCCAAGTATGCTTTCATTTCCTCGATCCAACACTTGTTATAAACCCAGTTCCATGAAGTGTCTTCCACACACTGGATTTGAACTCTTTCATATGCTGGACTCTCAAGGAAAGAGATGGGCTCTTCATGTGGCTCGTCTGAAGTAGCTAGCTTCGAGAGTAAGTCGGCCAACTCATTGTCCTCTCGACCAATCCTTTGGATTTCCCAAAACTCTAAGTCTTTTGTCAATTCCTTCACCAGGTCGCAGTATTTGACTAAGGTGGAGTTCAACACCTCATACTCCCCTCTGACCTGGTTGACTATTAGTTGAGAGTCGCAGTATGCCATGATTTTAGTTGCTCCGAAGCATTTGGCGTACTTGATGGCTGCTACCAAAGCTTCATACTCCGCCTGGTTGTTGGATGCATCAAACTTGAACCTCAATAACTCCTCATATACTGTCCCAGACTACGGCTCGTCGAGAACAATCCCAGCTCCCCTGACATTCTTTGTAGCTGACCCATCCGAGTAGACCTTCCAACAATCGTCGGGTAAAGAAGTGACGAGCTGGGACTCTTGTTCCTTTCCCTTGGCTTTCTCTTTTTGAACTCGTACCTCGCTGTCTTTCTTGGTGAACGTAAGCTCGACCAAGAAGTTTGCCAGGGCTTGAGCCTTCAACGCTTTTCGAGGTCGATACTCAATGTCGAATTCCGTGAGGGCAATTGACCAATTGAGTAAGCGACCTGAACTTTCTGGCTTGTGTAGGATTTTTCTCAAGGGTGCATTCGTGAGCACCACGATAGGGTGAGCTAGGAGATAAGCTCGCAGCTTCCTTGAAGCTATGACTAAGGCGTAGGCGACCTTCTCCGCATTATAGTATCTGCCCTCAACATCTGACAGGGCCTTGCTAACATAGTACACGGGCTTTTGAAGCCCTTCCTCTTCTCGAACCAGAACTGCTGCAACTGCTTTGTCTCCCATAGATAGATACATGAACAAAGTCTCTCCAGTGGTCGGGCTACTCAATAGAGGTGGAGTAGCGAGGTAATTCTTAAGCTGTTGGAACGACGAATGACATTCGGCCGTCCATTCAAAAATTTTCGTCCCCCTCAAAGCTTTGAAGAAGGGGAGAGACCTTTCCGCCGACTTGGCTATGAAACGACCTAGGGCTGCCACCCTACCATTAAGTTGCTGCATCTCCTTTATGCTTGTAGGCTCCTTCATGTCGACTAGAGCCTTGATCTTCTATGGATTAGCTTCGATTCCTCGTTGTGACACCATAAATCCAAGGAATTTACCCGCTGCTACACCAAAGACACATTTGCTGGGATTGAGCTTCATGTCATTTGCTCGCAGGTTGGCGAACGTTTCCTTTAGGTCGACCACGTGACGTCCGATCTTTGTTTTGATGACCATGTCGTCAATGTAGGCCTACATGTTTCGGCCAATCTGTGAAGCAAAGACTTTGTTGACCATACGCTGGTAGGTCGCTCCTGCATTTTTCAACCCAAATGGCATCATAGTGTAGCAATAGATGCCTCCAGCTGCTTGGAAAGCCGTCTTCACGTTGTCATCCTCTTGCATCTTGATTTGATGGTAGCCTGAATAGGCGTCTAGAAAACTGAGGGTGGAGTGGCCAGCAATGGAATCAACAAGCTTGTCGATTCTAGGGAGAGGATAGCTATCCTTTGGGCAGGCAAGGTTGAGATTAGTGAAGTCGATGCACATTCTCCATTTGCCATTTGACTTCTTCACCATGACCACATTGGCTAGCCAGGTTGTATGTGTGACCTCTTTGATTGTACCTGCACTCAAAAGTTTCTGTACCTCGAGTTTAATGGCCTCCTCCTTGTCGCGAGCAAAGCTTCTCAGTCTCTGAGGTTTGGGCTTTATGGTTGGATTGACCTCCAGCCTATGAACAACGACTTCTTCCTTTATCCCCCTCATATCCTCTACTCGCCATGCAAAGACATCGTTGCTTTCTTTGAGTAGCTCGACGATTTCCAACCTTTCTTCAGTTGACAATTGCTTTCCAATTTGAATTTTCTGTTCAGGGTAGGAAGGGTTTGTAATTATTGATTCCAGCTCGTCTACAGCCTCCAGCTCTGGACCATCCCTGAACTGTAGGGTTTCAATGATGATTTCTCTGACCCTCTGTCTTTCTTTGGCCCCCAGGTGTGGAGCTTCTTCAGCTATCATGTCTTCCAGCTCATCTGCGGTCTCACAGGTGGTGGCCCCCGAGTTATTATCGATCTGGAGGCATAGCTTGCCTATGGAGACTTGGTCGACCATAACTGTAGCTGGATCGACCATGTTGGTTTCAGAGTGACGTGTCGACTCAGTCATGATCTCGTCATGTGAGCGATAGGTCGACTCTTCCATGATGGTGATTGTAGATAGTCGAGTAGTTTTGGTGACTGACTGAGACAACTTTAAGTATCCTTCTGCAGTTTCAATCTCTAGCTCCCTTTTCTTTCTTTCCCGAAGGAAATGATCGAGGTATGCTCGAGTTGTGCCTTGTACACAGCCGACTCCAGCTGGGGTGGGGAATTTAACTCGTTGATGGGGGATTGAGGCCACCATTCCAAGTGCGACCTGGCCAGGAATTCCAAGAATAGCAGCATAATCGCTATTCACATCTATGACGATAAATTTTACCTTAGAAACGACCCTGTAGGGGTGTTGGCCTAGGTCGACGTCTAGCTCGATCTGTCCTTTGGCATCGACCCGGTGTGATGTACCCGATTTTTTTTTTTTGGAAATCAAACGGAGTCGCCACGCCATTTTTGTTTTAAGGGCCAAAACTTTGAAAAATGCCCGAGATTAGAAATTTAGGTTCGGAGGTCACGTTACGCGTCGGGAAGGACGTTAGTGTGCACCCGGCGCGCCTCGTAAAACGAGTCTTCCAAACATTTGAAATCCTTTGTTGCTTGTGTGGGTGTGTGTGTGTGTTTTGACCAAAATGAGTTGAAACTGAGAAAAAAAAATGGGGAACTCTTTATAAGACTTTGAACAATCCCCAATATTTTTGGTATGATTTTTGGATTGAGTCTTGGCACTCAAAAGATTTTTGGATTTGAAAAGCAATTCTGCCAGAATGAAAGAAGGCAGTTGACCCTTGACTTTGAAATGGACTTAAAGGCTTCAAAACCTCAGAATCTGGGGAAAGTCCGAGAATGAAAGTTGCTTAAAACACCCTAAATAGGGTTTATGAAAAGGAACTTTCCATTTTTGAAGTAATTTGAGGGGTCAAAACCTTCTGGAAATCTCAGATGTGAAATCTGGATTTCCAGAAGCTGATGAACTGGCCTCTAAAAGAAAAATTGAAAAAAGGAGTTTTACTCACTCAAAAAATAAAATAAAAATATGTCTGGAAAGCTCTGGATGTTGGATACAAAAAGTATTTTGTAGTCAACACTCAATTCCAAGTTTTACTGGGTCAAAAAAATAGGAAAATGGACTGAGGTCTCAGAACAATGCTACTGGACAGCAAGATGTTCTTGAGGGAAAATGTGATTTTTGGGGGACTTGCATCTATGTTCACCCCATTTTCATCCCTAGACTTGATACCACTACTTTTTGTTAAGTGGTTATCATATTCAAGTCATCCTTGGGGAATTTATGGGGTTTAAACATGTCCTTTGCAAAGGGAAAGGGGATATTTTGTAGAAATGAAATTAAAGAGACAAATCAACTAGAGATTTAAAATGTGGACCATTTGAGATGGTCATTCATGAAGATGAACTTCAAGATGACCATATTGGGTCAAAACTTAAGTTAAACTAGACATCAAGTAGATCCAAGTGAGAAGAACAAGATGAACAAGAAGTTAAAAGAGGATTTTAGGGTTTTGAGAAGGAGGGCTTTACCAATGGTGACACCCTATCTTCCTAGGCTTGGAATTTGACTTGAGGAGTATCAAGATTTGGTGTTTGGCTTGAGGAGTATCAAGGTTTGGTGTTTGGATTTGTGTTTGGAGTGAATTCAAGGCTTGAATGTGTTTAGGGTTTGATGATAGAGTTGATCAAAGAGAAAACAAGTAGATAACACTTAAGTCCTCTATGTTTTCTCCCTAATCTTCCTCTTGAGTAGTGTTTTAAGCTTGATCTTGGTGTGTTTAAGAATGATATGAGAATGGTTGAAGTGAAATTGGGAAAGATTCAAGAGAAAATGGTGGCAATCTAAGGATTCCCACTGTTTTCTCTCTATTTTTTGCCAAAATGCAGCTTCTGTGTGTAAAATGTGTTGTGTAGACTGAGAGAGGAGGGTTCAATTTATAGTCCCCTGTGAGAGGCAATCCTATCCGCGCGGAGGGTATCGTCAGCGTGCACTGTTCATCTGCTGCAGTGCTGGCTTTTGGACAGGAGGAATATTATTCAAAAAATTACAGCAGTTTGTTTTTCAACTTGCCTAATTCGGATTTTTCCAATTTCTTTTGCTTTTTGAGATTCTTTTCTTGGTTTAACTTTAAATGGCAATGCCCACTTTACCCTTGCTTTGTTAGAAAGGTTAGGGTTTGTTAGAAATGTTGGAAGTGTTAAAACTTTCGTTAATTTTCTAACGAAAATACTAACGGCTCAAATTGGAGCACTTACACCCGGTGGTTAGTAAAGCCTTCCAATCTGCCGTCATACCTTTTAAGCTGCTCATTCGAGAGACCCATCTCCTGGAATGTTTTGTAGAACAGGATATCCTTGCAGGCCCCCGTGTCGACTAAGAGTCTACTCGTCGTACATCCATCAATGAGTCCGGGGATGACGAGAACTTGCTCTCTAGCCACCATATTAGTTGCTAACTCGCTTGGATAAAAGCTAATCACCTCATCCCTGACGTGGCTCCTTGGTGGCACATGCGGGGCTTTGTTGAGCTGAAAAATCTTATACTTGATGGCTGTGTTGCTGGCCTGCTCAGTAATAACGCCCAGATTCAGTCTAGGCTGCCTTGGTTCCTGATGTCCACCTGCAGGTTGCTCACCACTGCCGCCTGAGGCCTTTTAACATATGTGTCGAGCCTTCCTTGATCGACCATCCTCTGGATTATGCGTTTCAAACTCATACAATCTTCAGTAGTATGGCCTGTATCCTTGTGGTAATCACAATACTTGCTATTGTCCCTTCTGAACTTATTGCCTGGGTTCATGGGGGCAGGTGGGGCCACCTCGAATGCATTCATTATTTTAGTTCGACTCATCGTTAGGGGAGTGAAAGCCTCGGGCACTTTCTCTGTCGCCCTGGTTTTGTTCTTTCCATTCTTATTGTTTCCCCCGTTCTTGGCTGAGTCCTTCTTACCATTAGCGACCTCAGTCTTGGGGCCTTTCCCATTTTTCTTCTCTTTTATCTCCTCGGCCAAAGCTACAATATAGGCCTTCTCGAACAACTCTTGTCGAGTAGTAACTATTCGAACTGTTAGCTCGTAGTCCATGTCTGCCGAGGAAATTCCACTTCTGAAACAATTTATCACCTCCCTGTCTGTGAGGTCCTCCTCGATCTTGTCGACCATCTCCTTAAACTTGGTGTAGTAGCTCATTGAGCTTTCATTTTTCCCTTGCACTAGGTTGTTGAGATCGGTGACAGTCATCTTCCAAGCTCCCTCAGTCGAGAAGCGATCCAAAAACTTTCTTCTCATATAGTTCCAGGTCGAGATGCACCCCAATGCTAAACCATTGAACCATGTAAGAGCTGCACCTGTGAGGGTGCTGATGAGCGCTTTGCACATCATGTCGTCCTCGTTGGAGACAAAGCACATGGTTGCTTCTAGGTGCTGTATGTGGCTTTTAGCATTTGTTGCACCCGAATACTTCTCCAGGAGAGGCAATCTGAAACCGGGAGGAGGTCGACGGTCAATCAGTTCCTTGGATAAGGGTTGAAGAGCAAAATCTACTCGTTCGTTCTTTCCAGTATCACCTTTCTTTTCAGCTTCCCACTGCTCAAACTTCTTCTTCCATAGCAGCCACTCTCTAGCATCAGGTCTGTCGTCTATAGCAGGGGGGACATTATTTGACCTTTGACCCTCACTTCTAGGGGGAGTTACTTGCTTGCTTCTCCTATCCCTGTGAGAGGGTGACCTTACTGACCGAATTGGCGACCTGCGCCTGTCATCTCTGGGTGGCGACCTGAGCCTATCATCTCTAGGTGGCGACCTGCTCCTACCCTCTCTTATAGGTGACCTGCGCCCATTCCTTTCCCTATGGGACTGTGACCTTTGCGTCCTGGCAGGCGAACCACGTAAGCTTCGATTAGCCTCTAACTGTGTCCTAAGGTCTGACTGGGCTTCCTGCTCCCTGTTTCTGTTGAGGCTGGCCCTTAGGTCGTCACTTAGGACATGCACAAGGGACTGAGGCCGCTGTACTATCCTGTTCTCGACGTTCTGTCCCACAGTTTCATTTGGCCTAGTACTCCTGGCGTGTTGCCTGTTAGAAATTTGAGAGGGAGCTACTCTCTCTGACCTTCTGTCAGAGAGAGTAGGATCGTACCCGAAGTATAACTTGGATTACGAGGTCGGACTAAGTTAGGTCGGGACCTGGTAGGTCGGACAATGAACTTAAGTCGACGAATCAATAAGATGGGCCTTGGGCCATGTGTTCATTGGGCCTAGCCCACTGAGAATGTGGTGGCCATAATTGCTTGAGGACTGGGCTTTACTTACTTGGCCCAGCTCGATACTTTTGGTGTGTTCAATCACAATTTTAAATTGTCAAATAATTTTATGATTCTGTGATATTTTAAATTTGATTAAATTTGGACGCCAAAAACTTGTAAAAAACGCGTTTTTTTTAAGCTTAACAAAAAACGTGTTTTCAGATTACGTCGACTCTTCCGCCTCGGCGCCCAAGTTCATCCCTAAATTCAAAGATTCAAAAAATCTTTTAATCCACCTTCCGATGATATTCCGACGCCTGCCATATTTCCCGGCGTTCACGAGTCTACCACATCAATTAATTTGAAGATTAGCATTGAGGGACTTTGTTTATTAGGAACAATTGACGAAATCTTGCATTGCTAGTATTTTGATGAAATTGGATTGGTTTATGTTCAGATTCACGGGATACTGAATGCTGTGAGCTAGGGAATTTTGTTTCCAATCGGAGCAATTATCGCTAGATACTTGAGAACATTTAAGCAGCAGACCCCGCGTGGTTTTATCTTTATTCATGCTTTTTGTCAATTTTCTGGCTATGTTGTTGGTGTTGCTGTCTGGGGAACTGGACTCAAGCTTTGGTAGTGATTGCAAGAAATTTTGAGATTGTTCGGAGAGCTTGGCGGAGGAACAACCGTAATTTAGCATGCGTATAATTAGATGCCAGTAAATGTGTTTTGGAGTGCCAGTTCATGTGTTTTGGAGTGCCAATTCATGTGTTTTGGAGTGCCAGGATTTGTGTGTTTGGAGTGCCAGTGATGTGTTTTTGGAGTGCCAGTTCATATGTTTTGGAGTGCCAGTTCATGTGTTTTGGAGTGCCAGTGCTTGTGTTTTTGAGTGCCAGTGCTTGTGTTTTTTGAGAGCCAGCAAAAATGATTACCAGTGTTTTTGAGTGCCAGTGTATGTGTTTTTGAGTGCCAGTGCATTTGTTTTTGAATGCCAGTGCATGTGTTTTTGAATGCCAGTGCTTGTGTTTTTTAGAGCCAACAAAAATGTTAGTGTAATAAAGTGCCAGTGTTAGTGTAACAGAGTGCCAGTGTGAAGAGTGCCAGTTCATATATATAAAAGTGCCTGTGTAAAAAGTGCCAGTTTCATGTTTATAAAACGCCAGTATGAAATCACTGGTCATTTGTAATATTAACACTGACATTTATCATGATTGCCAGTAATTACAAAAATGCCACCGTTTGTTTTGAATAATAGTGCCCAGCGATTTGAAAAACACGTTTTTCCTTATCTTAAGAAAAAACTAGTTTTTTATAAGACCAACTCAATTTGGGCAAATCAATATTCAAATTAAATCTTATCAAAAAGGCATGTTTGGAATTCAAAAAGAATTATAAATAAATTATTTATAAATAATAATATTTATTTTTGGACAGTTACTCTTTGATTATATTTTTAAATTTCTATTTATAAGACTCTTGCATGTATATATATCATTACATTAATATTTCTTTCGTCCCAAAATAAAAATAATTGATCAATTTTTATTTTGCTTAAAATAAAAAAAAAGTATTCATTTATTAGACTATATTATTGTAACTATTTTTAATTTATATATCAAAGATTTCAATTTATAAAATAAATTTGTATGTATATGGATCATAATTATAGTACTACTTTTTCTGTTGCAAAATGAATTATAAATAAAAAATTTAAAAATAAAAAATGTGCATTTGAAGAAAATATTAATCGATCCAGTTTTGAAGAGTTACATTTCCTTATTTACTAATTGCTTTCCCGTTTTCTAAAATTTCCAAATTTGATTTCAAAATTCAAATGTTGATTGAGCTTAAATCGGGATAATTTACTGTATAAATATTTACCTTATAAACATTAACCTTTTATTAAATAAAAAATCAATTTATTAAATGAAAAATCTTTGAAACTAAGACCAATGAGAGAATTACATAATGCCATGTCATAATAGTGACATGGCTAAATGTGAGGGCTATAAATGTTTGTCTTTTAATATATTATATAGATAGATGGATCATTATAGTACTACTTCTTTCATCTCAAAAAGAATTATAAATAAATTATTTATAAATAATAATATTTATTTTTGGACCGTTACTCTTTGATTATATTTTTAAATTCATATTTATAAGATTCTTGCATGTATATATATCATTACATTAATATTTCTTTCGTCCCAAAATAAAAATAATTGATCAATTTTTATTTTGCTTAAAATAATAAAAAAAATATTCATTTATTAGACTATATTATTGTAACTATTTCTAATTTATATACCAAAGATTTCAATTTATAAAATAAATTTGTATGTATATGCATCATAATTATTGTACTCCCTCCGTCCCAAAATGCTTGTCCCATTTGACTTTTTTGTTGAACTTTGACCACAAATTTATGAGAGATTAATCATATTCATGAAATTCTAAAATTTGTTGTTGATAATATTATTAATGGTGAATCAATAGAAATTTTTAGAATTTCATGAACATAATTAAATTGTCATATATTTGTAGTCAAAGTTAAACAAAAAAGTCAAATGGGATAAACATTTTGGGACGGAGGGAGTACTACTTCTGTCTCATACTGAATTATAAATAAAAAATTTTAAAACAAAAAATGTGAATTTGAATAAAATATTAATCGATCCAGTTTTGAAGAATTACATTTCCTATCTACTAATTGCTTTTTCGTTTTCTAAAAATTCCAAATTTGATTTCAAAATTTAAATGTTGATTGAGCTTAAATCGAGATAATTTACTGTATAAATATTTACCTTATAAACATTAACCTTTTATTAAATGAAAAATCAATTTATTAAATGAAAAATCTTTGAAACTAAGACCAATGGGAAAATTAAATAATGTCATGTCATAATAGTGACATGACTTAATGTGAGGACTCTAAATATTTGTCTTTTAATATCTATAGTATAAATCACACCGCTCCTTGCTACAGTACAATGAACAGTTTCATGTGCCAATTTCCCATTTTGCCCTTAAATTTTTTTTTTTTAAATTAAAGAAAAAAAAACGTGTCCTCGAACACGGGCTTTTACTAGTATCTATAGTATAAATGAGGGAATGGGTGAATAGTTGAATGAATAGTTTCAATCATTGAAATTTTCAATTTGCCCTCATTATTTTGTCTCTTTCCCATTTTGTCCTTAATTTTTTTTTTAAATAAATAAAAAAAAGTGTCCTCAGACACGGGCTTAATTAAAAAAAAAAATATAACGTACTCCCTTCGTCCCACCAAGAGTGTCACCCTTTTAGGGGTGACACGCAAATTAAGAAAAAAAGGGGGAAGAAAAAATGTTGTGAGTGTAATTTGAAAATAGGAGAGAGAATTAGTGGAGAAAATAGTGAATTTAAAAAGTGTTGTGAGTGTAGAGGAGAAAGAATTAGTGGAGGGAATAGTGGATGAAATAATAGAATATTAATAAAATATTTTTTTTTAAAAAAAGATGACGCTTCAAACGAAATATCATTTTGAATAAAAAGTGACACTTAAAGTGAGACGAAGGAAGTATACTCAAAACATGAGCTTTTACTAGTTATATTTTACTAGTTACTCCCTCCGTCCCAGCGAAAGAGCCATTTATTTTCTTTTTGGGCGTCCCATTTAAAAAGCCACTTTCCCAAAAAGGAAACCTTAAATCACTATTTTCTCCACTCATTCTCTCTCCTACTTTACTTTTACACTCACAACATTCTCTTTCTTACATCACCTCCCACTCATTCTCTCTCCTATTTAATTTTTTATACTCACAACATTTAAATTTTTTCTCTTTCTTACATCACATTTCTTATTTTGCATGCCGGACAATTTTTGTGGCTCTTTCGCGGGGACGGAGGGAGTATATAAAGTTTGTCCTACTATTTCATCCGTCAACTAATTTAAAATAATTTAGAGCATATAATTATACCCCTCCCCACCCACCACCTTGTCACAAACACAGTCTCTCTCTCATACACACACACACACACTTTCTCTCCCTACTCCTTCTCTCCGGTCACCCCCTCCCCTCCCCAACTTCCGGCGACCGTTCCTCTCCCTCTCCGGCGACCGTCTCACTCCCAAACTCCGGCGAACGTCTCCCTCCTCAACTCCGGCGTTCGTCTACCCCACCTCAGTTCACCTTCTTCCTTCGCACCTCCGGTCGCCTCTCCGCCCTCCACCGCCGCTACACCTCCTTCATCTTCTTGCTCGTCTCCCCCTCCTCCGACATGTACAACGCCTTCTCCTTCAAATTTGTACAGATCTAGTCTAGATCTGGAAATCTCTCCCCTGTCACCCTCCTTACTTCCGGTGGACTTCCAGTGAATTCCGGCGAACTCCGGCGTCCTCAAATCTAGATCCGACGCCATCCCGATCAACTCCTATCTCCATCAGCGTTTTTTTCAACTATACCGCCACCATTGTCGGCCACTGCCCCTCATCTCAGATCTGCTCCCTCTCTCCTTCCTCATCTCAGATCTGTTGCATCCCTCTCTCCTTTCTCATTTCAGATCTGTGAAAACCCGTTTTTATTACATAATGCAAATTGTTGTATGAAATTTGATGCAGGGACTCGTAAATGCAAGGTATTGGAGTGAACCAACAAGCTTTCGATATGGAGTAGGATCCACTGAAGGGCTGCTGTCTGAGAGGGAAAGAGGCGATGAACTGCTCCATAAATAACTTGATAAACCTTACATCACCACCAGTTATGATTTCATCTTACTTTTCATTTTCGATACATTTCCATTTTTTTTTTACTGAGAATGTAACCGGTTTTGTGTAACTTCATTGCGTTTCGGTTGTCTCTGTATATTTTAATCTATAGTCTTAACACAACACTCTTCTTATCAAAAACAACTTTATTGCTTACTGGAGCTTGAATTATTTTGCTTCTATGTCATGCTTATCTTTTCAGGTGACATTTGCTGAGCCTATTATCATCACTGCTTGTGAGATTCTTGAACAAAATTCTTCATCATCCTCGCCAGCAGTAACACTTGTGG
Source organism: Adenophora triphylla var. japonica (assembly GCA_022495995.1). Lineage (NCBI taxonomy): Eukaryota > Viridiplantae > Streptophyta > Magnoliopsida > Asterales > Campanulaceae > Adenophora > Adenophora triphylla. The sequence goes on from JAFEMH010007027.1 coordinate 79,184, forward strand.
GGTATGAAGGTAACGTACTATACCTTTGTCTATAAAATAATGCAACGTACTACTTAGTGTCTAAAAAAGACAACGTACTTTCTGAGTTACTTTCAAATAATGCAACATTTTGATTTTATAATTAACGGGTTTAAAATAACTAACGGAATTATGACATGGCATCTGAGTTGGCAAATTGAGTTAACTCATCAGCAATTACCACTACAAGAAAACTGACTTTTCGCGATTGCTTTTGGCGATGGCAAAAAAAGCAGTCGCGTTTGATTATATAAGGAGATGGCCTTTTGTGACTGCATTTAGTGCAGTCACATTAGGTTAGCGTGATGGCTAAGCAGTCACGGATGCCATCACATATATGCTTTTTCTTTGGCACCAACAATGTAGTCCGGACGCGGGATAAAAAAAATCTAACACTTTTGTATTTTTATCAAAGGCAATGGCTTTAGCAATCGCATTTTATAAAAATATTAAATTAAACAATTTAAAAATTGAATTTTTAATATTTTTTAAAGGCTACTAATTTTGCAATCGCGTTATGTGAAAAAATTAAAAATATTCAATTAAACAATTAGAAAAACCCTTTCTTTTCTTCACATTCCACGACTGAAAATTAAAAACCCTTTTCTTTTCCTTCTCATTCAGTCTCGTTTACTCTTCTTCTTCCTCACCCTCCGGCGGCGATTCACCCTCCAGCGGCGATTCTTCCTCCGGCGCCAATTCTTGCGATTCCAAGGTACAATGTGACTCTCTCTCTTTCTCACTCTCTCTCTCCATGTCTACTCGGGGCATTTGCAGTTGATTGGGGGGGGAGGAGAGAGAAACGGGGATGTTGAGATTTAAGTGGGGATTATGCGAAGATATCTTGAAGTAGAATATTTACTAGGGTTTTCAATATACACAAATTTATAGATTGATTTCTCACAAAAATTACATTACAAACAAAGTTAAATATTGTTTCAAAACCCCCCAAGTAGATCTCTGTTTGTTCCCCTCTTTTGATTACAAATTAGGGCTTTTTCTTATAATTCCTTTTCGTGGATGATTATACTAGTTTTATGGATGCATCTGTGTGTAATTGGTATTCCTAGTTAAGTATCAATATGCTGAGTCATGGTTCTGATATTTGGACAAGCTAATCCATTATGTTAATGAGGTTAGTGGATCTACGTAGTCTTTTTAATGGCTTGGTTATATCTATCTGAAGTGGATGAATTTTGGTTAATCCGATCATGATTTGTACCATTCATTGTCATCATAATTTCTTGATTCTTAATACCTTTGCCTTGTAATGACTATTCTGCAACGTGTACCTGTAGGATGGTTGTGTCAATGACTCAATGCTCTATATTCAACTCCGTCGATATACACTGATGCAAAATATGCAGAGACCAACGCCTGGCCACTCAAAGCAGATGACTCTTTTCCGTGAGTTTGAAGTTTGCCTGCTCAGGTATTGCTAATGTTTCATTCGAAATTTTTCACCATCTGGATTTCAATTGATTATATTGCTGGATGGAGCATTCATCACAAATTTATTCATTTCATTTGCGTGTTTGGTGATCTTATTATGTTTTGCTTGTGTTGTAGGGCTTAGGAATTCAACCTGGTGTTATTGATGGTGCCATTAGTATCTCTGCTATTCAGGTTTGGTTCTTCCTTCCACTTTTGTCTATTGAAACAAACTGTACTTTCCTGTTGCTAGAAACGTTATTTAGCTATACCATTTCCTCTTTGTTCTTGGTTTCTTTTTGTTTCCTCTTAAATCTTATTCTTGTTGGTCCCATTATCTGCTTGATATTCCGATGATATGTTCCATGTAAAACACAGCTTTTAGCTTTGGACTTTGCACTACACCCATATTCTCTTAGTTTTTTGTTTGATTGAGCAGTGGTTGTGCAATGCTGACAAGTCCTCACACGAGCCTCGGTTAAGACTGAAGTATGTTCAAGTCAACTACTCACCCATCCCCTTCCACCTCCCCCCCCCCAATTTTTTTATATTATGCTGATAATGGTAATGCCTTTTTTAAGTCAAAAACTGATACCAAATGTTTGGCACAATTTCTTTTCCAGGGCTTTCTTTGAAACATTATATAGATGTTTGGCAACGGGAGCGAGAGTGGTTTTTCAAGTATACCCTGAAAATAATGCCCAGCGGGAGTTGATCCTTGGTTTTGCCATGCGTTCTGGATTTTCCGGAGGTATTGTTGTTGCCATTCAGCTTGATTCATAGCAAGGTCATCACACACACCATGCCCATTCATATCTTTCTTTATTACTATATGATTGCCCATATTAGTTTTGTGTTCTCCATGTTTACTCGAGTGTGAAATTTAAAACTAATCAATGACCATCCATCTGATCTGATATGAACAGCATATTCCTTTCCTTCTTTTTGTGTGGACGTTTACTTAGTTTATGTAAAAGAACCCTGTATTCCTCCTTTGATTAAAATTCTCCTGCTTGTAGAAGCTCTTTGATTTGCTAAGGGACCATTTCTTTGTTTTTTTTTTTTCTTTTCAAAACAGTTCTAAGAAGAGGAAAGAGTACCTTGTGCTGACTTGTGGTCCACCATCCTTGAGCACTGCCACACCAAAATCAAAAGGCGAGGACGAAGTGAGTTGTTCTGATGATGACAACAGTGGAGATGAGGAAAACCAAACAATGAGTTCTGTTTTCATAATCTCCTTTACCATCACAAGTAGAAACCTTGCGTCAATAAGGACAAAACCATCTATCCAAAATTCTGTCTTTGCCCCCCTAATTACCTTCGAAGTTACAATGTCAACATTTGATGAGCTCCTATTCTAGAAATTAAGCTTTTCAAATACTCCCTCAATTTTGTGGAGAATTACAAAAAAAACAAGAAAAAAAAAACTATGCTACACTAACCTATTTTTACCCACTTGCAAATGAAAAGTGTCTAACTGGCATGTGGGTTATAAGTTGATATATGAGCTTTTCATGAACACTTTGACCTCCCGTCTAAAGGTGCTTTTTGTCTTCATGTCTAATGTGGCAGATTTTCTTGGCGATTGAAGTGCAATTGAAGGGTCATTGATAGAGAAATATCCGAATCAGATATAGAAATCGAAAGAGAAGATCTCAGCGACTCCCAGTAAATCGACATTGCCAAGTGGTTCCTCCTCAATTCCCTTCCCGGCGAAATCTAATACATCGCCAAAGGTACACACTCTCTCTCTCTCTCTCTAACACACGCAAAAATTGATTATTGATTGCTGATTTTATATATGCTTGTAATTGTTGGTTTTGGGTGTTTTGCTCGCAGAAGGTGATTATTACTGGATTGTTCTATTTAACCCCTGTTTTGCCTTTTACCGGATGTTCTATTTAGATTTAGAAATACATCATAGTGGTGTCATGCAAGCTAGTCCTATCATGCATTATGAAGGTGGTGATGTCTCATATTATCACCGTATAAACAGTGAAACTTTACAATTTCATGAGTTGGACATTATAGTTAAGAGTACAAGTGATAGACCGGTGAGCAAGTACCATTACAAAGTACCTGGGCAAACCTTAAGTAATGGACTTAGATTGTGTTGGCCTAATGCATTGACTGATTTAATTGAGCAGTCTAAAGCCCATAACTGTTCTATAGAGATATATGTAGAACATGATGAGGAAAATGAAGCATTTATAAATGAGTTGAATGAGAAAAAATCGCAACATAATGAAGATGCTAATTTGAAAGATAAAGGCCAATGTGAAAGTGAAGATGATAATGCTAGTTTAGACCATGTAAGTGAAGATGAGAATGAGGAGGTATTGTTTTTTAGGCAAAAAAATTTGGAAGAAAAAAAGAAAAAGAATAAAAGTCAAATTGACAAGGTTGCAGAAGATGTTGAAGTTGAAAAGCAATTTGCAGAAGCGGGTGAAATTGAGAAAGAGTTTGAAGAAGAGGATGGAAATGTTCTTGAAAAAGAGAATGAACAAGAGGTTAGAAAAGGTCCTGATTTTGGTGTTTTACAAGAGATTAGGCAGTGTTCTACCACAACTAAGCTTGATGGATATAATAGTGATTACGCAGAGTCAGATAAATAAAGGGTATGGCACACCAATTTATGATAGTGAAGATGTGGAAGGTGTTAGTAGAAGTAAGAAGATCAAGTGGCTAGTTTTTGACTCTAGTGCTGAGTGGGACAAACAAGAGCTTGTAAAGGGTATGCTATTTGCTGATAGTATTGAGTTGAGGCACTGCATAACCAATTATGCAGTTGCTAATGGGAGAGAGATCAGGTTTGTCAAATCTTCAAAATATGTTGTTCTTGCACGATGTAAGAAAAGATGTAACTGGAGGCTCTATGCTACTTATCAACAAATGGACAATACAATGCAAATTAAATCTTATAACCATATCCATAATAAGAAAGCATGTGTGCTCAATTTTAAGGTGAAGATTACCTCTAGATGGTTGGCAAAAGAGTATGCACCTCAGATCAGGGAAAATCCAAAGTGGAGCCTTACTGCTTTTAAGAAAGCAGTCTTGGAAAAGCATAAGATCAATGTCACTTTATTGCAATGCTATAGAGTTAGAAAGTTTGGTTTGGCTGAAAATTGAGTCTGTTTTGATAGAACACTATGCTAGATTGTGGGACTATATGGAAGAGTTGTTGAGGAGTAATCCAGATAGTACAATGGTATTAGAAGGAATCGATTTAGTTCCTTCATCACCTTCACTATTTGATAAATTGTACGTATGTTTTAATGCACTAAAGAAAGGGTGGTTAGCTGGATGTAGACCAGTTATAGGGTTTGATGGGTGTTTTCTTAAGAGTTTTTGCAAAGGGCAATTGTTGTGTGCCGTGGGGAGAGATGGAAACAATCATATGTACCCGATTGCTTGGGCAGTAGTGGATGTTGAGAGCACAGAAACATGGACATGGTTTTTGAAGTTGCTTAATCAAGACATTGGCTTTGATAATGGACATGGTCTAACATTCATATCGGACCAACAAAAGGTTAATTTCTAATAATTTACTTTTAGTTTATTCTAATAATTTTACTTGCTAATAATCTAATAAGTTATGTTTTTTACGAGGACTATTGAATGGTTTAAGTCAAATATTCCCATTTGCAGAACATAGAAATTGTGCCAGACATATATATGCAAACTTTAGGTAATCCGTCTTTTTTTAAGCATGTAACTTTATTTATAATCTCTCCAATTATAATCATTTTGCTTTAATATTTTATTGTAGGAAACATTTTTCAGGAGCGTTGTTGATAAATCTTTTCTGGAAGGCAGCTAAGAGTAGTACAGAGCCTGAGTTTTTAGCCAAGATGGATGAAATAAAGAAATCTAGCAATGCAGCCTACGAGTACCTCAAGATAAGTAAACCAGAACACTGGTGTAGGGCTTTTTTTTCACCAATGTCTTGTTGTGACAATGTGGAGAGAATAACCTACATTTTACATTTTGTATAAAGTTAATAATTTATAACGTAATCAAACTAACAGAAAAATTCACTTACCCATCTAATAACACCCAATCACCATATACTTGCTAAAAATACAAAAACTCCTAAATAATTTACACTCTAGTTTTTGTTTTATCCAACTGATCGATCAATTTTCAAGAATCAAACAATAGTCTATATCCAAGTAACCCTAAAAGCAACAGTAAATTCATAAAAGGGATCTAAAACATTTCAAAAAATGTAAACAAAGTCATACGTAAACTATAACAGAACAAAAAAAAAAAATTAAGATGATACATCTATACATTAAAGATAAAAGAATGACCGGAATGTAAGAATTTGTTAGGGTTCGAATTAACGCAAAATAGTGTGCAAAGAAACGGGATGATTTCACTCAACACTTAGTTGCAACATGCAACTGGTTTAAGATTTCATGTATTGTGAACTCTGATTTTTTACATACAATGGTCTACTGAATCACTATATGTATATGGATCAACCTATATAATGTAATAAATCTTGTTTCGAAAAGTTCTCTACTTTTTTACTTATAATGTAAGAGATATATAGCATGCACTAATCTCCATATGAAGCTATTCATCCATAGGAATAGAAGGCCAGAAATATAATAATAACAACAAATATATATATATATATATATATATATATATATATATATATATATTATTCTTAACGGAAAGCTACTTCTATCCAACTTTTTATAAATCAATAACTAGAGCCTTGCCGTTGTTAAGTCGCTAGCGACGGTGTATATGATACTTAATAAGGAAATGTCACTCACACTCTAAGTCTAACTCTGAATTATACATTAGTAATGTAACCACTCCCTATACATTTAGCAAATCTTTTACAAAAATCTCAATCGAGAAAGAAAATTTAGTGTAAAGCAAGAATTGTGTGCATGTTTTATATTGGCATAGGCTGAAATAAATAAACAACGATGAGATCACAAGTCAAAGGCTAGAAAATTAGGTCGACACTTTAAATAAGACAACAATATAAGTAATCGAGTTAAAAGATTTGTAGTACCTTATCATGTTCAAGTTCCTGGGAAGATTTTTGCACCTCCGGAGCCTCGGGGTCATCATTCTTTTTAGAAATAGTGGACATGAAATCATGCAAAATTTTCGTTGGAATGACATATTGATATTCTTCTGTTTCAAAGAAGAAAATCCCGATAATGACTCCATTCTCATCGAGTATTGGGCACCCCGTTGGTTGAAGGTCCCCACTTAAACGAAATCCTAACCCGTAAACTTGTAAAAGGGGCAAGTCAAGATCTATGAGTTTCAGGTAAGAGTTCATAGAAGTGAGATCTTTCACGCGTAGGTACTTGTCACAATCTTTGATAAGCTTAACCCCCCTTCCCTTGTAAATGATTGACATAGATTTCCAAAGATATGGGTAAATGGTACGCCTGAATGGTGTATTAACCCCTGCAACTGTGTCCCTCTCTGCAGCTCTATTTCCTTTTCTAAACTAAAAAAAGAACTCTTTTTTTTTTCCTACGTTTTAAAACAACTTCCAAAAGGGCAAGATCAAACCTCTCATCCTTTTCCTTAATCCTCAAGTCGTAATTCTTTTTAGCGTCATAATATCGATCAACCAAATTTCTTTCAATTAAACATGCAGAGTTTATTAAAATTAACCCTTTTCTATCAACACAAATTCCCCCACCCCCCTTAATGTAAATGACTGACATACACGTCCCCACACTCAACTAACCATGTAGCTTTAAATTTATCCTTTAAATTCATTATGGTTAGTTGAGTGTGGGGACGTGTATGATCAGTCATTTACATTAAGGGGGGGGGGAATTTTTGTTGATAGAAAAGGGTTAATTTTAGTGAACTATGCATGTTTAATTGAAAGAAATTTGGTTGGTCGATATTACAACGCTAAAAAGAATTACGACTTGAGAATTAAGGAAAAGGATGAGAGGTTTGATCTTGCCCTTTTGGAAGTTGTTTTAAAACGCAAGAAAAAAAAAGAGTTTTCTTTTTTTAGTTTAGAAAAGGAAATAGAGCTGCAGAGAGGGGCACAGTTGTAGGGGTTAATACACCATTCAGGCGTACCATTTACCCGTATCTTTGGAAATTTATGTCAATCATTTACAAGGGAAGGAGTTAAGCTTATCAAAAATTGTGACAAGTACCTACGTGCGAACGATCTCACTTCTATGAACTCTTACCTGAAACTCATAGATCATGACTTACCCCTTTTACAAGTTTACGGGTTAGGATTTCGTTTAGGTGGGGATCTTCAACCAACGGGGTGCCCAATACTCGATGAGAATGAAGTCATTATCGGGATTTTCTTCTTTGAAACAGAAGAATATCAATATGTCATTCCAACGAAAAATTTGCATGATTTCATGTCCACTATTTCTAAAAAGAATGATGACCCCGAGGCTCCGGAGGTGCAAAAATCTTCCCAGGAACTTGAACATGATAAGGTACTACAAATCTTTTACCTTGATTACTTGTATTGTTTTCTTATTTAAAGTGTCGACCTAATTTTTTAGCCTTTGACTTGTGATCTCATCATTGTTTATTTATTTCAGCCTATGCCAATATAAAACATGCACACAATTCTTGCTTTACACTAAATTTTCTTTCTCGGTTGAGATTTTTGTAGAAGATTTGCTAAATGTATAGGGAGGGGTTACATTATTAATGTATAATTCAGAGTTAGACTCAGAGTGTGAGTGACATTTCCTTATTAAGTATCATATTCACCGTAGGTAGCGACTTAACGACGGCAAGGCTCTAGTTATTGATTTATAAAAAGTTGGATAGAAGTAGCTTTCCGTTAAGATGCGAGATCTTTTTCAATTATCCTCTACACCAGCACTCTCCTAGGAGAATTAATGCACTCTTTATGCAAGATTATATATATATTTATTTGTTGTTATTATTATATTTCTGGCTTCTATTCCTATGGTTGAATAGCTTCATATGGAGATTAGTGCATGTTATATATCTCTTACATTATAAGTAAAAAAGTAGAGAAATTTTCGAAACAAGATTTATTACATTATATAGGTTGATCCATATACATATAGTGTTTCAGTAGACCATTGTATGTAGAAAATCAGAGTTCACAATACATGAAATCTTAAACCAGTTGCATGTTGCAACTAAGTGTAGAGTGAAATCATCCCGTTTCTTTGCACACTATTTTGCGTTAATTCGAACCCTAACAAATTCTTACATTCTGTATAGATGTATCATCTTAATTTTTTTTTTTGTTCTGTTATAGTTTACGTATGACTTTGTTTACATTTGACTTTGTTTACATTTTTTGAAATGTTTTAGATCCCTTTTATGAATTTAATGTTGCTTTTAGGGTTACTTGGATATAGACTGTTGTTTGATTCTTGAAAATTGATCGACCAGTTGGATAAAACAAAAACTAGAGTGTAAATTATTTAGAAGTTTTTGTATTTTTAGTAAGTATATGGTGATTGGGTGTTATTAGATGGGTAAGTTGATTTTTCTGTTAGTTTGATTATGTTATTAATTATTAACTTTATACAAAATGTAAAATGTAGACTGTAGAAACCGTGAACCCAAAAGCGTACCCATTGGCTGATGCTCAACTGAGCATAACCATACTGGACTTGATTCAACAAGCTGCCAACTATAAACAGCTTAAAAAGGGCGCTAATGAAGGTTCGTTCTTCAATACTTTTAATTTCATTTTGTTGATTTTTTATTTACTGTAAATACTAAATTTTTGTTGTTTCGGGTTTAATTGCAGCTACTAAGACATTGAACAGAGGGATTTCAGAGTTTGTTGTAATGGCAGCAGACACTGAGCCCCTTGAAATCCTTCTCCACCTTCCACTTCTTGCTGAAGATAAGGTAATATTCTCATTCTTTCGTGCTTGTTGCTGTTCAATTTAAGTTTTGGATGTGTGATGGCTCTAGTTAAGTTTGTCTTATCAAAATAAAATAAAATAAAGTACTCTAGTTAACTTTGAAGTAGTGCAGACAATTGCAATTTTATGAAAGGTCTGACCTTAGTTGGTAATTTATTAGGAGGAATTAGGAGGATCATAAGAATTACTCCCTCCTTCCCAAAATGTATGTCCAAAAATGTCCAAATTTACTTTCAAAGAATAAATTTGAATTTTTTGGACATTTATTTTTGGACAGATAGTGTGTGAAAACAGGATTAATGAAATTGTGAAGTCCCTTTTACTCTTAAATCTTAATCTGTAAAGTAAAAGGGATGTTTTAGAAGCAGTTTTATGAAAGGTCTGACCTTAGTGCAAGAAGTCTAGTTCTTGGGCCAAGCCAATTGGTAGTTCAGCAAGTTACGATATTGAGACTGCAGACCTGAGTATGGGCTATATGTTTTATTGAGAATAATAGACAAGTGATTTTTTTACTATCTAGTATGATGAATATTAAAGCTGTTTCAAACTGAAAGTTTTCCTAGAATCATTGATGCCAAAAGCTTAATAAGCAAACAATCATGTTAACTCGTGTTTTAATCAATAGAGGAAAATTAACAGTTTCTTCCATGAATTTATCTCAACATGTTATCTAATCTTCCTTTTTAACTTTAAAAAAATGAAACATCCAATCAAATTATATGGTTATCTTTCGCAATTCATAATTTTTGCGATCATTACACTCTCTACCAGTCTTCTCGTGTATTAATTTCAACTTCATAAGTTCAATCTGCAAGTGATGCAAATGTTTTACTATATTTCTATTTCCGTGATCAGAATGTGCCCTATGTGTTTGTTCCATCGAAGCAAGCTCTTGGTAGAGCATGTGGAGTCACAAGACCTGTTATTGCGTGTTCTGTCACTAGCAATGAGGGAAGCCAGTTGAGGTCTCAAATACAGCAACTCAAGGTAACCTTCTTACTCTCTCCGTCCCAAAATGATCTTCCCACTTTTTTTGGCTGTTAACACAAAGGCAATTTAAGCAATAATTTTAGGTTAATCTAATTATCCTAATGAACATTTAAAAATTGTTACTGATAGTATGTATAATGATGTATCAATAACAAGTTTTATAGTTTCATTAGGATAATTAAATTAACCTAAATTTATTGCTCAAAGTACATTCGTGTTAACAGCAAAAAAATGTGCCCTATGTGTTTGTTCCACTGGAAGACAACTTGGGAAAAATAGAACACCTTTGTCTGTTACATATGTGATTCTCAGTATAAGTTAAAGTGGGAGAGGGTGAAGCTTTATTTTCCATGTTTGACACATACGTAATGCATAAGTCGTTGTCCTTGGGAAAATGGGTGATTTTCCTTTGGGTTGTAGAATATTCTGATGTTGACTCTCTCAAAACAAAATCATATCCAGGAAAACAAAGAAGTCCAAAATTTCTACCAATACCCTCTATTTGGTCCTGTCAATTTATAATATTTCGTTTGTCATGCAGGATGCCATGGAGAAACTCCTAATCTAGATTATGAAGCCTATTCAGCATGATGGGCCTCTTGTTCTGGAACTGAATTATTTCGAGGCTTTGACGGAATGGGTTGTTTAAGGAAGTGTCAGTTTTTTCTTGTTTATTTTTGGCAGTCATTATGTCATGTTGACTAATAGGCAATGGTAGTAAAACTGATGAGAACCTCTGTTAGGTTATCTCGAATGGTTATTTAAAACACATATATTATTTTCAAATTGGCCGAGCTGTTCTATTAAAGCTGATTAATGGTCTAAGACCTGCTTGTGACTATTTGAGAATGTACCTTTATATTGGTTTACTTAAAAGTGAAATTTGATGATGTTAATCTATTTTTTCTTTCGGTGGTAACAACTTCTTAGGCCATAAGCTTGATGGTGTGTTTGGTATTAAATATTTTGTGTTCAATGATGTCTGTCATCATCTTTATTTATGATCAGGTGAATCATTTGAAATTTTGTTGCTGCCACTATGGACACATCTCTTCAGTGGTAAAATTGGTGTATCCGCAAGTGCATCTGTTTGAAAATGTTCGGTCTGAATGTCCCTATTGTATCTTGTCGATTTAGTGGTAACATTGTGGATTTTATCTCCTTTCTTCTTCTAATAAGATGGAAGGGATCAAAATCCTGCATGTTTATTTTTTTTTTTTGGGTAAAAAGGGAAAAAAAAACAAATTCCAACATGTATCATGGATGACATTACTTCTGAGAAGTACATTCTGCCTTGCAGCCTGATGATATAGAAGAAACAAACTAACTACCCATTGTTTGCCACAAGTTGGCCATGATATACCTTGGCCTCCATATATCCAAACAAGGATACTTTGAAGAATCGGTTTTCAGACTAGTTCATTGTTGAATGGTTTTATTCCTTAAGAGAGTTCTTGTCCTACGTAGGCATACTTGAGTTTTTCTATCCTAAAAAAAGAAAAGATAAAGATAAATATAAGGAAAAGGAAAAGGATTTTTTTTTCTTTATTTATGTTTTTATGGTGTATTCGTTGCTGGTTCACATGCTTGTTGCTCTATACTTTGATTTAGGGGGTAAAGCTTTTGTTAGAGTTACAGATTACCATTACCATGAATACCAAACTAAAAAGAAGAAAAAGAAAAGGGCTCGAGTAAATGTTGAATTTTCAATTGATTTATTTTTCTATCTTTATTGATGATAATGAATAACTTCTGCTGTTGCTTGTACGTGAAACTAATTTTGCTGGTATACTCTAGTAACCTCAGAATGTAGGCTCTTTCGTATGGGTCAACCAGAGAAAGATCTCCTCAGAATTAAATAGGCATCGCGAGCCTTGTTTCCAGCAAAAACCCTGAAAAAAGGTGACAACTGACTAATCCTACAATATCTGCATATTATTTGTATTTTTAATACCTTAATTATGAGTTAATGCACGTACTGAACAAAGTCAAGCACAAATCCTCATCACGCGTGCATCCTGCCAACACACAGTCCAACTCCAACCACTAGATCCATAGGCTTGTATGTGATTGCCAACAAAAATCTATGTTGAAAATGATCAACCAATTCACTAAACCTTACTGGAATCACAGCTCCATAATGTTATCAAGACACTGACTGACAATAAATGTGTGTGTGTGTGTGTGTGAATATGTTGGTTGTCTATAGTGTGTTTTTTTTTTAATACTAAAAGCATGTGTGAGTTTGGGAGTGTAATGAAGTGTTTTAATGGGTGATTGAAGGCTGAGTTACAGAGCACAAACAAACTTTTTGTGCAATATACTGTTGTACAGTACAACTGTCGTTGCATCAAGAATTGTACTTTACAGCACCTCAACAGACATTAAAATGTTCTGTATTTTTTGTGTGGTTATATAATTGCATTTCATAGTAAAAGTACAAGTAAAACACATTTTTTTGACTAGTAGTTACAAGGAAAACAGAGAAAGAACCATCTAGTCACTGTGGAGTAACATAGCTATAAGCCTGCTAAGACTTAAAAATGTGTTCTTTATATATACTAGTGAGTAACCCGTCGAAATTCGACGGGCATATTAAAGATGAATATTACTTACATAATGTTAAATAATTTTAAGGATCAAAATGATCCTGCAATAACTTGGAATTAACCAATATAGCCAGAATATAGTCGTCAACATTGGTCTGACTATACAACATTTGGGAAGTATCCCAATCATAAGAAAAGCTGAAAGAAGAAATTCATATTGCCTTTATTTACGCAACATGCAGCCCATACAAACCGTAAAGAGAGAACTTTACTTGTTTCAAAACACAAACAATATCATAGAAAATAAATGCATAAAACGGACAAGTTAAACATAACAAAGTGTGTTTTCATACAGATACAAAGCATAAGGATTAAGGAAGATAAAATATATACAATCACCCATTCCTATGAATCAAGAGTTCATGTAGCCATTGAGAGTTGAAGATTCTGGTTGGATTGGATTCGAAGCTGCTCCTTCCATAATAACTACACTGCAATTGGGGTGAAGATGGCTATTAGTTATAAGAATCATAAAATGAAGAAATAAAACTAATAACGAAAACTAAGGTATATTAAGGGAGTTACTTCATTAAAGTGAACAAAAAATAGACTTCAAATGGTAATGGATAGCCCACATTCAGCAATTGAAGGTTATATCAAGCCTAACATCTTGTAAGCTAATATAATATGAATAACTGGATTGATTACTAAGAAATGAAATTTAGGTATTTGTTAAAATTAATAGTCACCTTGCTTGACCTTGAGATTGAGCCGAAGCCGGTTCTCCAATCAGAATTTGAGTTCTGATTGGAGAATCACAATTGAAGGTTATATCAAGCCTACATAGATGGAAATTGAACAAAGTTTTCCACTTTCACGCATATGAAATCGAGCTCTGGGTCAACTTGCTTGACCTTGAGATTGAGCCGAAGCCGGCAAAACACGTGGTTCGTTTAACAAAGCTCAAGAGATTGAGCCGAGGCCAGGCAGAACAAAAGTTACCCCAAAGCCGAGGCCAAACAGAACAAAAACTTCAGACACTTGCAAAGATTCAAGATAAATAGATCACAAACTGCCAGAAACTGTCCATGATGTCTAAGCATTTCCGTTTACAATACGGAGTATAAATCACTCAAAACATGTCAGAATACAGACATAGTTACACAACTTCTTTCTCCCGGGAGTTTTTTTTTTTTATCAAAATATACATCACAGTCTACCACATATTAAACAGGTCCAACCTTTAGAATCATGCCTACAGTAGTCTGAACGTCATGGTGCCACCAAATAAAAGAATGAAATCCCCTACAACAATACATCTGAATAACAAAAGTAGATTGACCAAATATCATCACTGCGTTTGAACTAAAAATCCCTCAAACTATAGTCAGAAGAGTAAGAGGCAACCCTTTGAAGCAGTCTCATACTGAATATTGCATCTGATTTAAAAAGCACTCAAACTACTCAAGTCTTGTATCGCCTAAATTCAAACCAAATCTCATAGTGATTGAAGAGTAAACTGTCATGTGTGTGCTTCCCAAGATATTCAAGCCCTAAGCCTTTTAGTCTCTTAGTACATTCGTCTCCTCCCAAACGCGAACAAAACTTTATATTATGCGACACAAATATTCGCCCTTCTAGAGGTCTTAATTTACCCACTAACCTCTCCAATCCAACCCACACAAGCTTATCAGGCATATGGAGAAAAACAGCACTTGGAGAACCGGATTAGATGAGGTTCAAACTCATCAACATTCAATGTTCAATTTCCATCTATGTAGTTTCGATTGTAATATATATTGTTTCCTTTGAAACGTCAAATTTCAATTATGCATAAGCAATTTACATATGAAAAGTTTAAGCTAAACTAAATTGAGACATCAATAGGATTCGTGAAAGAAGTTACTAACGTAAAGCATGAAAGTTGTATGAATTGAATTATATTTATATAAAATGCTTTTTGATCAATGATGAAGATGAATAAATAGAACAATCTAAAGAGCATATCAAAAGTATTTCATGCTAACATATTTCACAAAAAAAGACACACAATCACAATGTGGCTTGATATTATCAGTTCAATATCAACCCCAATGCGGAAAATCACGAACACGCATCAACATCTTCTCCGTAAACACCACTCTCTTTCAACAGGAGACATGATGTTGTACAGTGGTTTCACATAGAAGATGACAAAAGCACCATTCATCCACCATCTGATCTAATTGATATGATTCAGTGGAAGGCATTAATATAAAATAGGGAGTGGATATAGTGACTGGATATAGACTTAACCATTGACAGAAATATCAATTTTGAACTCCCATTCGATTTCTTCAAGGCAAAAATCAAATTCAATGGAAGGCATTAATATAAAATAGGGACTGGATATAGACTTAACCTTTAATATCATGTTTACAAAGTGACTGCCTAATCATAACTGCTCGTGTGCTGGTGACCATAGAAATATGTTATTGCAGCATGCAATTTAACACAATCTATATAGACTTAACCTTTGATATCATTTTTTTTCTTAATTTTTATTTTATTTTTTTTATTTTAAGTAAAGAAGAAGGCAACTATATATACATACCACATACAGTTACCCGACCCCCTAACTAAATCATGAAAAGTCTCCTTAAGCATTACTACAGAACAAATGAAATAAGGAAGGAGAAGGGAATACCTCAACCAACTGACTGATGTGGTGGAGGGGGTAGTCTCTCCATCATCAAATGCATCATCCGCATTTGCTCCTCCCTAAATGCCTGAGCTTGACCAATCTCGTTGTCCATCTTCCCTTCCAATCTTTCTCTCCACATCCGGTTAGTCTCAATCTCTGCCTCCACTCTGTTCTGCAACTGACCAAACTCCATCCTCAATCCTCTCACGTTCTCTTCAATCGATTCTACTTGCCCCGCCAAGTAATATACTGCCTCTGTAGGATCCATATCGTGCATCTCCCTCTCACCTTGATCATCAACTCCCTGGCCTATTTGTGGTCCTATCCTCGCTCGATTGAAGCTGGTGAGCGTGTAATAATCAATCTTTGACCCCGGCTTCAGATTACGGATGTTCCCTCCCATATTAAGCCCTGATATCTCTGCCAACTCTGTGATAAGAATAGGAAAGTTGAAGTTCGACCTTCCCATGTTGTTGGCCAATCTGATGATCTCATGTCTCATAATCAATCCGGTGTTTATTCTGTTTCTCGAAACCACAACATGCATCAGTGCCGCCCTTCTCCAACTAACCTCCCCATAGTGTGATGAGGGCATAATCCGCTCACAAATAAATCGGTGTAAAATGGCTAACTCCTCACTCAGATCCCTAGTCTTCATTATGTTTCCCTTTTTGTACCATGTAGGGTCAATGTTCACCCCAAATGAGATCGAGAATGCTGGGAGGTGCCCCAATATATCCTCCTTTGTCTTCATCTCCCTTATCAACTTCTGATACGCACAATTCTCCTCTTTCACATTATCGGGCATACTGTAATACCTATTGATCACCGTGCTGGTATACGGGACCTCTAACCCACGCACATAAGAATTTGGTGTATCACCTCTAGCCCACACATTCGCATAAAACTCCTTAACAATTCTATTCAATCCCCAATGGACCGGGTTCGACGCAAGCATCTTCCATTTATAAAAAGTAAAAATATCCTTTAAATTACAACTTTCCCAATCGAATTCCCGTTCTACATTGAATGCATTACCCATATGATCATTAAAAAATTTATCCGCTTTGTCGGAAACAAACCTATGTTGATCATATTGGGGTTCTTCCACAACCGGGGGATTGGGAACACTTTTATCTCTACCCCGTTTACCCATTATAACACCGAAAAATAGAGCACAAACAGATAAAAATTACCTGAACAGAGTCGCCGGATTGTCGCCGGAGTTTTGCCGGAGTTGGAGAGGATGAACTCGAAAAGAAGCCCTTGGTCGTCAATACTTTCTCCACTAATTGTTCCTTCGAAAATCACCTCAAAAAGAAAGCTTTCAACCCAAATTAATCTAAGCTTTTAAAGCTTCAAAATTCGTCAATAATGTTGGAATTAATTCACGGTGAAGAGGTTGAAATTAGGTTTTGGAAAAAGTTTATGGAGGGGGTATATGGATTTGGTTGGTAGAGGGTGAAAATTTCAAAGGGTTATGAGAGGATTTGTATAGGGAAGGGATGAAGGGGCCGTGTTTTCCATGGAGAAAGGGGGGTAGGGTGCGTAGGTTTTTAGGAACGATATCAATAACATTGGGAATTCTCCTTTACCCGTAAATTAGTAGGGCTACTGTCCATTGGGAGCGGACGCTCCTCAGGCCTGGGAGCGGTCGCTCCCCTTGGACAGAAACTGAGCATGAAATGTGGAATAGGTGGGAGCAGGCGCTCCCGTATTTTTGGAGCGGGCGCTCCCTATTTCCAGCAACTTATATTTGTTTGACATAGTTGGGAGCAGGTGCTCCCTAATATTTGGAGCCAATGCTCCCATTGTCCAGTGGCAAATAATCAGACCAAAGAGCATTCTTTTCCATAAAACACAAATCCAAAGTTACACAAACAAAATCTCAAGTTATAGGGCTCTTGAATCTACAATATAGCAAAGAGAAAACAGCATACCATTACAGAAATCTCTGAACAGAACAGAGATTTTTGAAAATGACACCTTAATTTAAGCAAATTTTGCTACATTTTTTTTGTATCCCATCACTTGTTCCAGCTTCAATCATCACATGGTGAGCAGCCATCCATTGCAATATAGCAGTTCTATGTGGATATGATGCAAAATGGGTTTACACTAAAACTCCTATAGCTGCAGGGTGGAAGACTGGGGTTGTATACGATACTGGAGTTCAGATCAGCGATATTGCAATGGATGGCTGCTCACCATGTGATGATTGAAGCTGGAACTTTATAAACATGACTCATTTTCACCTCCAAAGCAACTCACCTAGAGTAACACCAGTGTAATGTCAGTAAATTAATGCTTTCAATACACATAAAATCAGAAAGTATGTAAATGGATACAATCCTGTTCACTCTCATTGCGCTTATCGTAAGCTAATCAAGGAAAGATGATGCAATACAACATTAGAAACTTTAGTCTCATGTCATTATTGTATTTGGAATGTGAAATCTGATTTTCGAATGTTATTGCCCTTAACAGCCTAGAGCCTTTGTTATTCCCCATTTTCAATATGATGAAATGAACATCTTCATTAACACAAGATTTTTGGTTACAGCAGAATCTTCCTCAGGGACATTTAGATCATTTCATCATTGAAAAAACATAGGACCACTAAATATAATAGCAAAGGTCACAGAAACTTGAGCAAATATTTCAATGTTGACTAAGGTGGAGTTCAACACCTCATACTCCCCTCTGACCTGGTTGACTATTAGTTGAGAGTCGCAGTATGCCATGATTTTAGTTGCTCCGAAGCATTTGGCGTACTTGATGGCTGCTACCAAAGCTTCATACTCCGCCTGGTTGTTGGATGCATCAAACTTGAACCTCAATAACTCCTCATATACTGTCCCAGACTCTGGCTCGATCAGAACAATCCCAGCTCCACTGACATTCTTTGTAGCTGACCCATCCGAGTAGACCTTCCAACAATCGTCGGGTAAAGAAGTGACGAGCTGGGACTCTTGTTCCTTTCCCTTGGCTTTCTCTTTTTGAACTCGTACCTCGCTGTCTTTCTTGGTGAACGTAAGCTCGACCAAGAAGTTTGCCAGGGCTTGAGCCTTCAACGCTTTTCGAGGTCGATACTCAATGTCGAATTCCGTGAGGGCAATTGACCAATTGAGTAAGCGACCTGAACTTTCTGGCTTGTGTAGGATTTTTCTCAAGGGTGCATTCGTGAGCACCACGATAGGGTGAGCTAGAAGATAAGCTCGCAGCTTCCTTGAAGCTATGACTAAGGCGTAGGCGACCTTCTCCGCATTATAGTATCTGCCCTCAACATCTGACAGGGCCTTGCTAACATAGTACACGGGCTTTTGAAGCCCTTCCTCTTCTCGAACCAGAACTGCTGCAACTGCTTTGTCTCCCATAGATAGATACATGAACAAAGTCTCTCCAGTGGTCGGGCTACTCAATAGAGGTGGAGTAGCGAGGTAATCCTTAAGCTGTTGGAACGACGAATGACATTCGGCCGTCCATTCAAAAATTTTCGTCCCCCTCAAAGCTTTGAAGAAGGGGAGAGACCTTTCCGCCGACTTGGCTATGAAACGACCTAGGGCTGCCACCCTACCATTAAGTTGCTGCATCTCCTTTATGCTTGTAGGCTCCTTCATGTCGACTAGAGCCTTGATCTTCTATGGATTAGCTTCGATTCCTCGTTGTGACACCATAAATCCAAGGAATTTACCCGCTGCTACACCAAAGACACATTTGCTGGGATTGAGCTTCATGTCATTTGCTCGCAGGTTGGCGAACGTTTCCTTTAGGTCGACCACGTGACGTCCGGTCTTTGTTTTGATGACCATGTCGTCAATGTAGGCCTACATGTTTCGGCCAATCTGTGAAGCAAAGACTTTGTTGACCATACGCTGGTAGGTCGCTCCTGCATTTTTCAACCCAAATGGCATCATAGTGTAGCAATAGATGCCTCCAGCTGCTTGGAAAGCCGTCTTCACGTTGTCATCCTCTTGCATCTTGATTTGATGGTAGCCTGAATAGGCGTCTAGAAAACTGAGGGTGGAGTGGCCAGCAATGGAATCAACAAGCTTGTCGATTCTAGGGAGAGGATAGCTATCCTTTGGGCAGGCAAGGTTGAGATTAGTGAAGTCGATGCACATTCTCCATTTGCCATTTGACTTCTTCACCATGACCACATTGGCTAGCCAGGTTGTATGTGTGACCTCTTTGATTGTACCTGCACTCAAAAGTTTCTGTACCTCGAGTTTAATGGCCTCCTCCTTGTCGCGAGCAAAGCTTCTCAGTCTCTGAGGTTTGGGCTTTATGGTTGGATTGACCTCCAGCCTATGAACAACGACTTCTTCCTTTATCCCCCTCATATCCTCTACTCGCCATGCAAAGACTTCGTTGCTTTCTTTGAGTAGCTCGACGATTTCCAACCTTTCTTCAGTTGACAATTGCTTTCCAATTTGAATTTTCTGTTCAGGGTAGGAAGGGTTTGTAATTATTGATTCCAGCTCGTCTACAGCCTCCAGCTCTGGACCATCCCTGAACTGTAGGGTTTCAATGATGATTTCTCTGACCCTCTGTCTTTCTTTGGCCCCCAGGTGTGGAGCTTCTTCAGCTATCATGTCTTCCAGCTCATCTGCGGTCTCACAGGTGGTGGCCCCCGAGTTATTATCGATCTGGAGGCATAGCTTGCCTATGGAGACTTGGTCGACCATAACTGTATCTGGATCGACCATGTTGGTTTCAGAGTGACGTGTCGACTCAGTCATGATCTCGTCATGTGAGCGATAGGTCGACTCTTCCATGATGGTGATTGTAGATAGTCGAGTAGTTTTGGTGACTGACTGAGACAACTTTAAGTATCCTTCTGCAGTTTCAATCTCTAGCTCCCTTTTCTTTCTTTCCCGAAGGAAATGATCGAGGTATGCTCGAGCTGTGCCTTGTACACAGCCGACTCCAGCTGGGGTGGGGAATTTAACTCGTTGATGGGGGATTGAGGCCACCATTCCAAGTGCGACCTGGCCAGGAATTCCAAGAATAGCAGCATAATCGCTATTCACATCTATGACGATAAATTTTACCTTAGAAACGACCCTGTAGGGGTGTTGGCCTAGGTCGACGTCTAGCTCGATCTGTCCTTTGGCATCGACCCGGTGTGATGTACCCGATTTTTTTTTTTTGGAAATCAAACGGAGTCGCCACGCCATTTTTGTTTTAAGGGCCAAAACTTTGAAAAATGCCCGAGATTAGAAATTTAGGTTCGGAGGTCACGTTACGCGTCGGGAAGGACGTTAGTGTGCACCCGGCGCGCCTCGTAAAACGAGTCTTCCAAACATTTGAAATCCTTTGTTGCTTGTGTGTGTGTGTGTGTGTTTTGACCAAAATGAGTTGAAACTGAGAAAAAAAAATGGGGAACTCTTTATAAGACTTTGAACAATCCCCAATATTTTTGGTATGATTTTTGGATTGAGTCTTGGCACTCAAAAGATTTTTGGATTTGAAAAGCAATTCTGCCAGAATGAAAGAAGGCAGTTGACCCTTGACTTTGAAATGGACTTAAAGGCTTCAAAACCTCAGAATCTGGGGAAAGTCCGAGAATGAAAGTTGCTTAAAACACCCTAAATAGGGTTTATGAAAAGGAACTTTCCATTTTTGAAGTAATTTGAGGGGTCAAAACCTTCTGGAAATCTCAGATGTGAAATCTGGATTTCCAGAAGCTGATGAACTGGCCTCTAAAAGAAAAATTGAAAAAAGGAGTTTTACTCACTCAAAAAATAAAATAAAAATATGTCTGGAAAGCTCTGGATGTTGGATACAAAAAGTATTTTGTAGTCAACACTCAATTCCAAGTTTTACTGGGTCAAAAAAATAGGAAAATGGACTGAGGTCTCAGAACAATGCTACTGGACAGCAAGATGTTCTTGAGGGAAAATGTGATTTTTGGGGGACTTGCATCTATGTTCACCCCATTTTCATCCCTAGACTTGATACCACTACTCTTTGTTAAGTGGTTATCATATTCAAGTCATCCTTGGGGAATTTATGGGGTTTAAACATGTCCTTTGCAAAGGGAAAGGGGATATTTTGTAGAAATGAAATTAAAGAGACAAATCAACTAGAGATTTAAAATGTGGACCATTTGAGATGGTCATTCATGAAGATGAACTTCAAGATGACCATATTGGGTCAAAACTTAAGTTAAACTAGACATCAAGTAGATCCAAGTGAGAAGAACAAGATGAACAAGAAGTTAAAAGAGGATTTTAGGGTTTTGAGAAGGAGGGCTTTACCAATGGTGACACCCTATCTTCCTAGGCTTGGAATTTGACTTGAGGAGTATCAAGATTTGGTGTTTGGCTTGAGGAGTATCAAGGTTTGGTGTTTGGATTTGTGTTTGGAGTGAATTCAAGGCTTGAATGTGTTTAGGGTTTGATGATAGAGTTGATCAAAGAGAAAACAAGTAGATAACACTTAAGTCCTCTATGTTTTCTCCCTAATCTTCCTCTTGAGTAGTGTTTTAAGCTTGATCTTGGTGTGTTTAAGAATGATATGAGAATGGTTGAAGTGAAATTGGGAAAGATTCAAGAGAAAATGGTGGCAATCTAAGGATTCCCACTGTTTTCTCTCTATTTTTCGCCAAAATGCAGCTTCTGTGTGTAAAATGTGTTGTTTAGACTGAGAGAGGAGGGTTCAATTTATAGTCCCCTGTGAGAGGCAATCCTATCCGCGCGGAGGGTATCGTCAGCGTGCACTGTTCATCTGCTGCAGTGCTGGCTTTTGGACAGGAGGAATATTATTCAAAAAATTACAGCAGTTTGTTTTTCAACTTGCCTAATTCGGATTTTTCCAATTTCTTTTGCTTTTTGAGATTCTTTTCTTGGTTTAACTTTAAATGGCAATGCCCACTTTACCCTTGCTTTGTTAGAAAGGTTAGGGTTTGTTAGAAATGTTGGAAGTGTTAAAACTTTCGTTAATTTTCTAACGAAAATACTAACGGCTCAAATTGGAGCACTTACACCCGGTGGTTAGTAAAGCCTTCCAATCTGCCGTCATACCTTTTAAGCTGCTCATTCGAGAGACCCATCTCCTGGAATGTTTTGTAGAACAGGATATATTTGCAGGCCCCCGTGTTGACTAAGAGTCTACTCGTCGTACATCCGTCAATGAGTCCTGGGATGACGAGAACTTGCTCTCTAGCCGCCATATTAGTTGCTAGCTCGCTTGGATAAAAGCTGAATCACCTCATCCCCGACGTGGCTCCTTGGTGGCACATGCGGGGCTTTGTTGGTGAAAAATCTTATACTTGATGGCCGTGTTCTTTGGCCCGCCGGTAATAACGCCCAGATTCAGTCTAGGCTGCCTTGGTTCCTGATGTCCACCTGCAGGTTGCTCACCACCGCCTGCCTGAGACCTTTTAACGTATGTGTCGAGCCTTCCCTGATCGACCATCCTCTGGATTATGCATTTCAAACTCATACAATCTTCAGTAGTATGGCCCGTATCCTTGTGGTAATCACAATACTTGCTATTGTCCCTTCTGAACTTATTGCCTGGGTTCATGGGGGCAGGTGGGGCCAGCTCGACTGCATTCATTATTTCAGTTCGACTCACCGTTAGGGGAGTGAAAGCCTCGGGCACTTTCTCTGTCGCCCTGGTTCTGTTCTTTCCATTCTTATTGTTTCCCCCATTCTTGGCTGAGTCCTTCTTATCATCAGCGACCTCAGTCTTGGGGCCTTTCCCATTTTTCTTCTCTTTTCTCTCCTCGGCCAAAGCTACATTATAGGCCTTCTCGAACAACTCTTGTCGAGTAGTAACTATTCGAACTGTTAGCTCGTAGTCCATGCCCTGCTTAGGAAATCCCACTTCTGAAACAATTGATCACCTCCCTGTCTATGAGGTCCTCCTCAATTTTGCCGACCATCTCTTTAAACTTGGTGTAGTAGCTCATTGAGCTTTCATTTTTCCCTTGCACCAGGTTGTTGAGATCGGTGACAGTCATCTTCCGAGCTCCCGGTCGAGAAGCGATCCAAAAACTTTCTTCTCATATATAGTTCCAGGTCGAGATGCACCCCAATGCTAAACCATTGAACCATGTAAGAGCTGCTGTGAGGGTGCCGATGAGCGCTTTGCACATCATGTCGTCCTCGTTGGAGACAAAGCACATGGTTGCTTCTAGGTGCTTGTATGTGGCTTTTAGCATTTGTTGCACCCGAATACTTCTCGGAGAGGCTTGATGCGAAACCGAGGAGGTCGACGGTCAATCAGTTCCTTGGATAAGGGTTGAAGAGCAAAATCACTCGTTCGTTCTTTCCGGTATCACCTTTCTTTTCGGCTTCCACTGCTCGAAACTTCTTCTTCCGCGCGGCCGCTCTCTGGCGTCGGGTCCGTCGTCATGGCGGGGGACATTATTTGACCTTTGACCCTCACTTCTAGGGGGAGTTACTTGCTTGCTTCTCCCATCCCTGTGAGAGGGTGACCTTCTTGCCGATTGGCGACTGCTTTGTCATCTCTGGTGGCGACACGAGCCTATCATCTCTGGTGGCGACCCGCTCCTACCTCTCTTATAGGTGACCTGCGCCCATTCCTTTCCACTGTGGGATTTGTGACCTTTGCGTGCCCTGGGCGAACCACGTAAGCTTCGATTAGCCTCCTAGCGTGTCTAAGGTATTTGGGCTTCCTGCCTCCCTGTTCTGTTGAGGTGGCCCTTAGGTCGTCGCTTAGGACACGCAGAGGACCGAGGCCGCTGTACTATCCTGTTCTCGACGTTACGTCCCCACAGTTCATTTGGCCTAGTACTCACGGCGTGTTACTGTTAGAAATTTGAGAGGAGCTACTCTCTCTCGACCTGTCGGGAGAGAGTAGGACTCGTACCGAAGTATAACTTGGATTACGAGGTCGGACTAAGTTAGGTCGGGACACAGTAGGTCGGACAATGAACTTAAGTCGACGAATCAATAAGATGGGCCTTGGGCCGTGTGTTCGTGGGCCTAGCCCGAGAATGTGGTGGCCATAATTGCTTGAGACTGGGCTTTACTTACTTGGCCAGCGGCTTCGATACTTTGGTGTGTTCAATTACAATTTTAAATTGTCAAATAATTTTATGATTACGTGATATTTTAAATTTGATTAAATTTGGATGCCTGAACTTGTAAAAACGCGTTTTTAAGCTTAACAAAAACGTGTTTTCAGAACACGTCGACTCTTCCGCCTCGCGCGCCCAGAGTTCATCCCTAAATTCAAAGATTCAAAAAATCTTTTAATCCACCTTCGATGATATTCCGACGCCTTTGCCATATTTCCCGTTAGCGAGTCTACCACATCAATTAATTTGAAGATTAGCATTGAGGACTTTGTTTATTGCACTAGGAACAATTGACGAAATCTTGCATTGCTTTAAGTATTTTGACTGAAATTGGATTGGTTTATGTTCGAGATTCATCGGGATCTGCTGAATGCGCTGAGCTAGGGAATTTGTTGTTTTCCAATCGGAAGCAATTATCGCTATATACTTGAGAATATTTAAACAGATAGACCCTCGCGTGGTTTTATCTTTATTCATGCTTTTGTCAATTTTCTGGCTATGTTGTTGGTGCCTCATGCAGGAACTGGACTCTAAGCTTTGGTAGTGACTTTGCACAGAAATTTTGAGATTGTTCGGAGGAGCCGTTAGGAACAACCGTAATTTAGCATGCGTGATAATTAGATGCCGGTAAATGTGTTTTTGGAGCTCCAGCCGGTTCATGTGTTTTGGAGTGCCAATTCATGTGTTTTGGGTGCGGGATTCATGTGTTTGGAGTGCCGCCATGTGTTTTTGGAGTGC
>JAFEMH010007028.1:0-104537 GCA_022495995.1 Adenophora triphylla var. japonica
GCTTAGGCATTATTCACAAACAAAATCGCATAACCGAGATACATAGTTATCGCCATAACTCATCTCTTATGAACCGCTTAGCAATATTCATAAAAACTCCCCGAACAAACCGAGATAGTTATTGTCATAATCTCATCTCCCCGTGGCAATCGCTAGGCATATTCACCGTAAACGACTCCCCTAACAAACCGAGATAGTTATTGACATAACTCATCTCCCCTGTGGAACCGCTTTAAAGCAATATTCACCAAAAACAACCCTCCAACCACCGGTATACCGGTCCGAAGACATATCATAAACTTGCAATATAAATCCACAAAAGGGGATAAGCAACATAGCAACATGGTAAGATATACTCATATTTAACAATTATCATAAAGCTGCAACATTTATTCAACACACTAGCGCATAATATAAACAGCAGGTATATGAACTCAATGTAAGCGCAAGGAAATATCATCAATCCATCCTACAAGGTCATTATACAATAAAACAAGGCCTCTATGAAGGTTCAAGCTCAATTTACTAAGTGGGGGTCACAATCTATAAGTGACCAAACAATGTTGCTAACAAATTCTAAGTATGATTTACAGCTAAACTTCCGGGGGTCTGGCGATTACGTTTCATACTCTCTTGGGCGACCGCCGCAAGCAGGCTTTACATAAGGCACTCTAAATTCTCGGACACATGGGCGGCTCGCTCACGCCTCGGGCGACCGCCCAAGTGCCGGATCCATGAATTCCCTGTGTTTCCCAAATTGTAATCTCTTACCATTTTCTTTCACTTCCCAAGTTTTCCTTCTACTCTTACATTAAAAATCAACAAGAAGATTTCCTAGCTTCACCTAAGTTCACTCCCTGCAAATCATGCAAACCCCAAAATAAAGAATTCTAAGTCATTTATCATTCTACATTTTACCCATTTTATACCCTCTCAATCATCTTCCAAGAACATTATCCTCAACCAAATTCATTTACTCCATTTTCTAACTCATGCTAAGGTTCTAAAGCATGTAACACCCATTAATATAACAAGAACAACATTTATAATTTATGAGATCATTCATAAGAAGGAAAGTCATGGCAACAATTCACATACTAAGCTCATGTAACCCAAAATGATTAAATCTTATATCATTTACCCTTTCTAATCACTACCCATTTCACTATCTACTTTCCAAGTATAAATTTCATAATTTAATTAACCCATTTCGTTTACCTTTCTTGGCCCATTTTCCTAACCAACCACAACATCTCTATTTCCCCTTACCAAATTTCTCAACATCCAAGAAAGTTTCTAAGGCCTCAAATAACCATTATAACAATAATAACAACACTATCAATAGTTTATGAACATTTAAAAAGAAAGGAAGTCATAATAACTCACATTAAAATGGGAGAGACTGGATCATGGATTTCTTTAGCTTCGATGAACTCCTCTTGGTCTCCCGATTCCAAAAGTGCTCTCGGATCTAAAAATGGTGAAGGATTGATCTTGGTAGGAGCCTTCGGGAAGGGTGTAAGCTTCAACAATGGAGTTCCACATGGATTCGGGAAAGAGAGAATATCAAGGAGAGAGAAGAAGCGGAGGTGGAGTATGTAAATGGTAAAGGAGGAAGGGGGGGCGGATATGGAGGGGATTTAGGGGAGGGTTTTTAGGGGAGTTGTCCCCCACTCCAAATATTACTCTACCAAAAACTCTTTCATCAATTTAAATAAATTCTCTCAACCCATAACATTTTATTTGTCCATTTTATTACCACTCCATTCTATTACTTTATTTATTTCTAATTATTATTTTTCCTTTAGAACACTATTTATTTCCTTATCATTTTATCCTAATATAAGAAATTTAAAGATATAAAATAAACACATAAGGTTGATATTAATATTAAAAGTATATAATGTTATACTAAAATTGTGTCAGGGTTAGGGTCGTTACAATAGTACTCCATTGTTCTGAAAATTTAAATTTACATGTTTTAATTAAGAGTTGGTCTTATAAAAAACTAGTTTTTTCTTAAGATAAGGAAAAACGTGTTTTCAAAACAAACGGTGACATTTTTGTAATTACTGACAACTATGATAAATGCCGGTGTTAATATTACAAATTCGTGTCACCCCAAGCTCCGATCATCTTCTCTGGCCATCCCAAGCTCCGATCGTTCTCAGGCTGTTCACTCGCCGGTTTGAGTATTTTGTAACCTACAATTCATGCCCTAGTTCCGCCATTAATGTCCATTGTCAATTCTGCTTCGTTACATAATTGATTGGTACTTTATTGATTGGTACATAATTAATTGGAGATATCTGTGTGATTTGATTCCATAGCTCTTCGTTTTTTCGTTGGATAAACAGAATGTCCTTCAATGGTGTGGATAAAGGGTTTAATTTGCTGAAGTTAAAAGCTCTCTTTGTCCAGAAACTTAGTGCCGGTGCATGTGTAACAAAGTGCCAAAAAGTGCCGAGTGTAATAAAGTGCCGTGTTAGTGTATCAAAGTGCCGGTGTTAGTGTAAAACAAGTGCCAGCAGTTAGTATAACAAAGTGCCGGTGTTAGTGTAACAAAGTGCCGGTGTTAGTGTAACCAAGTGCCAGTGTTAGTTTATAAAGTCACTTAATATACATGCACTAGCACTTTTTACAACGGCATTCAAAAACACATGGATGGCATTTGAAAACACAAACACCGGCACTCAAAAACACATACAACTGGCACTCAAAAACACCGGTAATTATTTTTGTTGGCTCTCAAAAATACAAGCACCGGCATTCAAAAACACATGGACCGGCATTTGAAAACACATGGGATCGGCACTTCAAAACACATGGATCGGCATCTCGAAATTGAAATTAAAATTGGAACTAAGCGGCATTCAAAAACACATGGACCGACATTTGAAAACACATGGACCGGCACTTCAAAACACATGGATCGGTTCACGAAACAAGTTTAAACAGATTAGGAACAGGGTAAATAATTCATCCATAACAAGGAGAATCACATTTTGAATAGAGTGGAATATCCAAGAACACAAGTAGGAAGTAATTAACGAACCAAAAATCTTACAAATCTTAAGTAGGAAGTAATTAATGAACCATTCTTGGTATCAATACAGAACAATTCTTCAAAGAACAATTAAGTAGGAAGTAATTAACGAACCAATTACAATTTCATACACTACTATCCCCAAATCAAAAACCCGAAATTAAGTGAGATTAATTGGATTTTTATGTTCGATTTGATCCGATTTTGGTGTCCAGTTAGAGAAAACAATGAAGAAGACGATTGAGGGAGCCGGCAATGGTGAGGAACTCTGTTTGCATTTAGAGAGAGAGTAGAGAGAGAGTCCGAGCGCGACGGGTGAAAAATACGTTTTTTGTTAAGGTTAAAAAAAAACGCGTTTTTTATAAGTTTTTAGCTTTAATTAAATTAATGATCAACTTAATTTAATTTTCTCAAAAAAATAAAATCTAAATTATATATATATATATATATATATATATATATATATATATATATATATATATATATGTATATAGAGTTGGTCTTATAAAAAACTAGTTTTTTTTTAAGATAAGGAAAACGTGTTTTCAAAATAAACGGTGGCAATTTTGTAATTACCGGCAACCATGTTCAAAATAAATGGTGGCATTTTCGTAATTAATGGTTCCCCGTTTATGCCGGTTCTGTTTAACAAACCGGCCAGGTGTGATAAAGTGCCGCTGCATATGTAACAAAGTGCCGGCAAAAAAGTGTCAAGATTACCCAGGTTTAACAAAGTGCCGGTGTGGATGCGGCACCTTGTTAAATTGAAACCGACACTTTTTACACGGCACTTTTAAATACATAAACCGGCACTCTTCACACCGGCACTCGTTACAATAACATCGGCACTTTGTTACACTAATATTTTTGCCGGCTCTCAAAAATACAAGCACCGACATTCAAAAATACATGGACCGCATTTGAAAACACATTTACCGGCACTCAAAAATGCATATACCGGCACTCAAAAATACCGATAATTATTTTTTTGCCGATATTCAAAAAACATGAACCGGCATTCAAAAAAATATGGACTCGGCATTCAAAATTACAAGAACTGGCATTCAAAAAATGCATCACACTGGGTTACACACTTACCGGCACTCTATTATACACTAACCGGCACTCCAAAATACATGGATCGGCACTCCAAAACACATACACTCGGCATCTAATTACCCACCACCAATGCATCAAATTCTCAAACCGGTACTCAAATTAACATGTACCGGCACTCGAAAACCATAGACCGGCATTCAAAATTAATTAAACTGGGCATTCAACTGAAGCTCTTTCAACGCCATTGATCTTCCAAGGTTGGCGTGGATAGACCCATTAAACTGATTACGAGAAAAATCCAACACCTCCAAAGAATCAAAAACTGGAAAACGAACAACCTTGGAAGAATTCTCACCATGGAAAACGAACAGAAGCTTCAGAGATTGTCAATTGATAAAAGTTACCTCCAAAGAATCAAAACTCGGAAAACGCCATCAGAATGCTATATTTACAATCCTTATCAATTGACCGCAGAGGGAGAAGAATTCATCGGAATCTCTTTGTTCAATAAGCCCTAACTTCCGATCCTTCCAATTCCCGATCGAGTGAGGTCATCCATGGTGAGAGAGAAAACGAACAGAGGGTTCAGAGATTGTCAATTGATAAGGATTGTAATTGGCGAGAGAGAGAATTGGAGTTAGGTCGCCATTGGTGAGTTAGAGAGAGAGAGCTGGGGTGAGGAAGATGATTCCGGAGAAAGAAATGGGTTGTTTACGTCTAGAGAGAGAGAGAGGAGAGAGAGAGAGAGCTGAGCGTTGTTCGTTGTTCTGTGTGTTGCTGTGAGAGTTTGAGAGAGACGAGGGGTTTAAAAACACGTTTTTTTGTAAGATTCAAAAAAATGCGTTTTTTTATAAGTTTTTGGCATATATATATATTTCAATGAAATTCAAAAACTTGATATCAATAAACCATTAAAAATATTGTCAAAAACATTTCTATACTTTCAGTAATATTGCTTCAAAAAAAAAAAAAAGACTTTCAGGTAATATAAAACACACAAATTAGAGAATTTGACTCGAAAGTTTCCTTTTCAATAAATCACTTCCCATCAAAAGCTTCTCAAGGTTTCAGATTAAATCGAAATCAGCCGAAAATTTTTATGCATTATAGAAATAATATGGGAGGAACTTCACGAACATATTATGATATTTTTTAGAGCTCCCCGTTCACTCTCCCCACTAATAGGCGAAAGTGATAAAGACTTAGGTTATATCTTAAAACCAATTGACAATGAAAAGAGTAGCTCAGAATCATTATATATTAAATACAAGACTTGTGTGAAGCAACAGGCAACGGGTACGACTCGTGCCCACAGGCACGAGTAGTTCCAAAAACCAACACAAATGATTTTTATGGCACGAGGCGTACCACGAGTGGAATAAAAGGCACGACTCGTGCTATCTGGCACGACTCGTGCTTCCGGCGGATTTCTTCGTCTGATTAGTCATGTTTGATTAGGATTTGTTTCCTTATTATTTTCCTTTTCCTAATATTATTTTCCTAAATCTGGTGTAAGCGTATATATATCCTCCTTGAAATTGAAAGAAGAATAAACGACTTTTTGCCCTAATTAAATTTCTACAACTTGTATATTCTCACTGTGGAATAAGTGTTTCAACGGACGGAGAAAAAAAAAAAAAAACAAAGAGGTTGTTATTTGGATGAACTAAGAATGAAAAAAATAGCCACCACAAGAATCAAAAACTTCTGCTGCTGCCAGCAGCAGTGCCACCTGAAGTGCGTTGGCACTGCACTTTCTTCTACAAGATCCAAAGAGAAAACAAGCCAGAGAAGATAACAAGTATATCACCACATTACAAAGATTCATGAGTCCTGCTTTAAGGTTTCATGGTTAACCCCCCCCCCCCCTCTCCCTCTCCAACATTAGTACCTTCAGCTCCTTGAAATATAGACTTCTTAGACTAATATGGAATTAATTTTCCATTCTCTACGGAATGAATTTTCATTCCTTCCAAATATGAAAGGAATGATGAATTCCTTAGGGAATGAAAAAAATTTTTTTTTGACCAAAATACCCCCAAACCCAAACCACCCCTACCCCGTATCCACCCCCAATCAGCCCCTGCCCTACCCCACCCCTACCCCCCCACCCCCACGATTTTTTTTTAATTTTCTGCTTACCCCCACATCCAGCCCCCTGCCCTACCCCCCACGAATTTTTCTTACCGCTCTAACCCCCCCATCCAACCCCGCCTTGCCTTGCCCGCCCTACCCCCACCCCCCACCTCCACAAATTTTTTTTTCTGCCTACCCCCCATCCAGCCCTGCCCTACCCCCCACCCCCACGAATTTTTTTTTTCTGCCTACCCCCCACCCCCACGAAAAAAAAATTTTTTTTACTCATTTCGCATATCCTCTACCTACCCCCCCCCCCCAAAAAAAAAAAATATTTTTTTTTAAAAAGGGTAAATTGGTTATTTTATATGCTTTCATTGCATTTTTATAATTTGTATTTTCAAACCAAACATGATTTGCCAAGAAATTGAATGACAATTTCATTCCATTCCGTGCCAACCAAATGGAGAAGTTTGACCAGTTTTTTTTTTCATTCCAATTCCTTAAGGAATTCAATTCCATTGACCATTCCATTCCTTCACTTTTTTTCCACCGAACCAAACGCCCCCTTACAGTTTTCCATCCAGAAAAAACCATGGGACAACTTTGATTTTCATATCCAACATATCCAAACTGTAAGTGTGAATAGTTTCACAGCGTATTTACCATTTCTAATGATTAGGATTTGATATTTTTTATTTTTAGAATATATTTGTAAATATCTTATTTAATTTATTTAGTTGTTATTATTTATTAACTAACGTATTAATTAGTTTCCTTATTATAGTGTATCTTTTGATTATTTTGTAGCAGTCTCACATATATTAGGAAACTCTATTTGTGGGGAAGATTAACACAATAAAGAATCCAAGTCAATAATGAAAGTATTTGTGATCTTTATGAGGATTTACATGTCTTTATTTTAGGAAAGGTAGCCTTTTGTGGCTGCTTTATGTAATGGCTAAAAAAAGCAGTCACCATAGACCAGATAAGGAGACGGAAATAAAAAGCAAGCACGTTACCTTAAGGAGATGGCAGTACAATCACATGTGCAATCACGTTTGATATTTTCATCCGAAGCGCCAACGCGAAAAACAGGCGGGAATATGAAAAATCAAACGTGACCGCTTTTTTAAAACTGTGATGACTTTTGCAATCACGTTTGATTAATTATATAATTTAATCAATATAAATATATGAAAAAAGTAATTTTAATAAAAGATGACGGCCAATGCAATCACGTAATACCTTAAATGATATAAAAAAATTAAGAAATAAATTTGAGATACCTAAATAAAGGTGAATTTTATTTGCAAGGCACCAAATGTGTAAGGCACTTTGAAATGACCACAATGCCCTTGTATATAAACACTAACCCCTGTCTGGGCAGAGCGTCTTGTGCGGGCGATTCAAGGTGCGTTTAGTGCGTGTTCTCTTCTTCGGCCAATTTTCGGCACCGATGGCCAAGCCACCGGATTTAAATGATCCAGCAACCTTCCCAAACACAATCCCTACCAATAATTCAAACATTAATCCAGAAATCATCAACTCGCAGAAGAATTTGAGTTCGACGCAAATGGCGAAACAGAATTTTGTCGCCGTCAATTTCACGCCGGAGATGATCAAACCAACAGATAAAAACACTCAGGTTTTGCTCGCGAACATAATCCCTACCTCTAATCCAAGTGGAGCTCAACAATTTACAAATTTGGGGAATCAATTTGAGCAAAATCGGTATTCGGCGCAATCTTACGCTCATGCTGTTCAAGGATCAGTAAATTTCGTGTATATTCATACGAAATCTAAAGGAAAATTTCTCCTTTAGATTTCGTG
This sequence comes from Adenophora triphylla var. japonica, assembly GCA_022495995.1. Classification (NCBI taxonomy): domain Eukaryota; kingdom Viridiplantae; phylum Streptophyta; class Magnoliopsida; order Asterales; family Campanulaceae; genus Adenophora; species Adenophora triphylla. Next base: position 8,015 of record JAFEMH010007028.1, read on the forward strand.
TGATTATACACGAAATGTTGAGAACCATTTCGTATCATTTTACACGAAATATTTGTTAATATTTCGTGTAAATCTACACGAAATAACTCAATACATTTAGTGTATTTTTATACGAAATATATCTGACAACGTCGTGTATAATCACACGAAACGTTCGCGTACGGGAGGGACAATTTTGTCCATTTTCCGTGCATTGCAAATAACCACGCCCAACGTCCCTAAATAAATCAAATCAACGCCTCTCTCTCTCTCTCTATCCGCTTTCTCTCTCTATCCGGTCGTCTCTCCGCTCAGCCTCTCTCCACTCCGGTCGTCTCTCCGCTCCGGTTGTCTCTCGGCTCGTCGTCTCTCTCTCTCCGCTCGTCGTCTCTCTCTCCAATCCGAGCCAGTTCAAGAGGTATAATTCCCCTCATATTCTCATATTTTGAGTTTTTAACATGGATTTGACCATTTTGATCCGAAATTGGTCTATAAGTATACAAGTATTGTGTCTTGTATGAATTTAAGATAGTTTGATTTGATTTTGAAAAGTCAAATTTCGACTGTTTTGGTATATTTTGTTGGTGTATTTTTGTTGATTAGCTAAGTTCTCAATTTGGGGTTTATTTTTAACCCAAAATTAGGGTTTAATTCCTGGTGTTCTTTCCCTAATTTTCATGGTTTTATTTCTTTCTAGGGTTTTCTTTAGATTGTGAATAGTTTGCGAGGGTTTTGTTTTCCATAAGGCTTTGATAAATAATTTTATATAGCGTTGTGCATTGTCGGCAAAATTCAATTTCCGATTGATATTCACGTCGTAGCAAATTAACTGTTTGAATTTCATTGGCACGAAGACGTATGTAATTATTGTTTCTCTGAAAAATGAACAATTGAAAAAGTCAGACAAATTTTGATTTGAATGGTTTCTTTTTGATAGGTGTGTGCAACCTTTGTAATGGAGGTGTGAAGATTTTCCGCGATAATGATCGTGAAAGGTTTGTTTCTTTCTGCATTTTGATTGGGGGAAAACAGATTTTAGCCATTGCTTATGCTTTAGCTTTTATAGCTGGTAAGCATATTTACATGTTGAAGGTTTGGCACTAGGAAAATCATACATTGTTTATACAGAAGGCTTAAACTTAGACAAGAAGTCTCTACATTTTCCTCAATGTGTATGATCAATAGGAATTTGGAAGGATTAATAATTTCAAATCAATGGCATTTTATAAGGTAAAGAGAGTTGGAATTGTGTACCGATGCAGATACAGGTATACAGGATGGGGATGTTGGGGGCGAGAAAAAAGTTTTGAGCTTACTGAGATGATATATGTAACCTCCATAAAGAAAAACAATTGATGGTTTAAGCATCATTTGTTTTGTTAATTATCAAATCCAAAATATAGAGTTTGAGAACACATCAAAGGTTAATCGAATAAATATTGCTGAAGAAATTGGTAAGATGGCGTGTCTGAAATACTTTTTGGTAGTTGGTTGTAGAAGATACATCCATCGAACTTGCCCAATGTCTAGTTAGTTTCCTTAAGCTGTATCAGAAAGTTAACAGGTTCCCTCTAATTTTTTGCCATGGTTTGCCAGGAAAATAAGGTTTGAAGCTCTACAGAGTGAAGCTGGCAAGAATCTACTAAGAAGATCTGAAAGAGTCCCTGATGACATTTCAAGTGTTGTCCTTGTGGAAAAGGACAGATAATGCTGTACACCAGGGTTTCCTTGCTCTAATCTCATCCATACTCGAGTTCTAATAATCATCAGACAATTAATCTTAGAGGGTGTAGTAAAAACAGTATTTTTAAAACAATTTAAAATTTAGGAGCCTGTTGTCAATCTCAGGTCATATATCAAGTCAAATGCGGTATTGAAGATCATGGAGTACATAGACCTGTCATTCCCCCAGCTAGCATTCTTCCTAAAGTTTGTGCCTTTGTGAGTACTTACTGTGCTGTTTTTATTTTCAACCGGACTGAAGAGAAATGTATCCTTTCTTACATTGTGCCTGCTATTGATGGTTGCAGGTTTATACGGGATTTTGCTTATGAAAATGTAGCAGACAACCGTTATGCTATTTTTGGCCGCTCAGAATCATGTGAAATTTAGAATACTCTAGTAAGTTAACTTTTGATGCATATACAAGAACTTATAGAATCGAGTTTATCGTGGTCTAGCAATGATGTATATTATGACTCAAAAAGATTTAAAATAAATAATACTACTTGATACTTCTCAGTGTATACATAGTATCACATAATTACTTCAAAAATAATCCTAAAAGTACAGTAAATCAGGGGGATGAAGCCATCAATGGTTTAACACTGCTAAATCTTCCATGAGCATTGAAGCAGCAAGCAACAACTTTTCTTCCAGGATTAGTTGTAGTTTATAAATTTGATCAAAACAATGTTGGTGCACCCAATTCCTTATTATACACTAGTTACAATATGATATTATATCTATAATTTGTTCATTTTCATAATTGTACATTTGCAAGATTCTTTTGTCACCAATTGAATGTCCTTTTTATAAAAAACTGTCCCTAAATATTTTTTACCAATTTTTCCCACTAGCCACTTTATACGTGAATAACAAGAATATGTATGCAACTTTACCAGTTCATTGTCCAAAAAGTGAACGTTTTCAAGGGACAGAATAAAGTGAACGGACATAAAATTTGGACATTCAGGGACGGAGGTAGTACATTCAGAATGTAAGATTCTAGATACGTTTTGCTTTACTAAGCTCTGTGTTCATGCTATTGTTATCGTATTTATATATGGCATGCAATCTCATCTATCCTTCTATTACTTTGGTGTAGAGTGAACTCCTACTGGTTGGAAACAAGGCACCAGACTTTGAACATTATTTTATCACCTCTCTAGGTAGCTCAAGTAAAGAGCAGTGGATTAAAGGGAGATGTTCATTTGTAAAGTGGTTTAGATTTAACATGAGGAGGCCTACTTAGCCTCTAGCATTTGTAAAGTGGTTTAGATTTAACAGCTTCTATTGTTCAGCTTATGTGGTTCTGATTGGTCTTTTGAAATATTTTTTTCTTTTCTTTCTCAGGTATGGCAATGAGAGGTAGAGGTGGAAAACAATGATATAGTAGAGGTTCTATGAGTAACAACACCCCTGCTGGTAATGGTTTTTTTTACAGAAAATATGTCCTTAATTAATGAATTACTTTTTATCTATAAATTTTTAGCATTATCTCAGTGGTGTACATTCATATAGTAACTTTGACTTGAATGTGTTTGGGCTTAAATAAACTAGCTTGGTTTTTGTTTCGCAGGCCATGCTCCCGTTTATCTATTCGGATAAGCTTCCTGATTTAAGCAAGATCTCAGGCTCATCATCAATGTCCTCATCAACAAACATCTTTGGGTATCTTTTGGCGATTGCTTGTTGCTGGTCTTGATCGCCCGAAACAGCTTATGTGAATCAAAAGCGTGTGAAGAAGTCACTTCGATACAGTGGCAACAACACTTTCCCTGGCGGCCCGGTGCCGTTGCTTGCAACTCAAGGCCATTTGTCTAAAGTTTGGAGCAGCAAACTTGGGAGGTGCGTGTTCTCCGTAGAATCTGAGCGGTGCTATTCAGGTTATGTCAATTTCAACGTTGACTGTCAATTTGTAAAAGTGCATCTGATGAGATGGGTACTGATGATTATGAGACAAGTGATGATGAGATAGGTGAGCATCAGGATTATAGTTAGTATGATTACTTGATTTTTTTTTTTTTGGTTTGTGCTCTAGAGGGAGTATATACCTTTAGACTATTGATTTTTGAATATATGTAGAATGGTTTTTGAACAAGTTTAGTAAGACATGAATAGTTTGTTAAATGTGATGGTGGATGTTATTTTGAGACAATATATTTAGTTTTAAATGATTTAAAGTTTGTTTTCAATTAAGTTTTGAAAAAGTTTGTGGATTTATCAATATTAATTCATAATATTATGTAGTAATAATGCTATAAATAATTATATTATTGTAATGAGACATTAAGAACTAATGTAATGGCGGAACAATTACAATGGGATAAGGTGATTGCATTTTCAGTTGCTTTCTCTAAGTAAAGGTGATTGCATTTTCAGTCGCCTTTCACAAGCTAAGGTGATTGCATTTTCAGTCGCCTTTTCTAAGCAAAGGTGATTGCATTTCCAGTCACCTTCTCTAAGCAAAGTTGATTGCATTTTCAGTCGCCTTACACAAGCTAACGAGATTGCATACCTGTAAGTACCCAAATCTGGCTCATGCCTTCCGGTTAATTTTCCCGGCAATTTCGGTAAGTTTTCCGGTAATTCCCCAGACCTTCCCAGCGTTCCGGAAACATTCCGGAACTGTTTTTAATTAAATAAAGGCTGAAGGGAATCCTTCCTAATTAAGAAACACGTTTTTTTAATTAGGAGGGAAGCTTCTAGAATAATGCCACCTTGCATGGTTCTAGAATGCTGAGTCATTGTGGATAAGCCCGCACGGCCTCATTTGCAAAGGGCCTGCAGCCGCACGGCTTCATTAGCCTTATCCAGACTGCCTATAAATAGAGCCCTCCTCTACCCATTTTGATCATCCACAAGAAGCATAATACTCTCATAATACGAAGAAGATCCCCCAAGGAGCTGCTGCTTTGGAAGTCCAAGAAGGTGAAGAAGAAGCTCAAGAAGCCATCTCCCTCCTCCTTGAAGACCCAAGAAGAACCTCTCCTCCTAGCTCCGTCCGAAGAAGCGAAGGAAACGATTGGTAACCTCGCACGCCCTAACCTTGCATTTTAATTGATATACTTGCTCATTGCATTCATATATCTTGCTTGGGACTTGGCATTTATTCATAAAGATCATATCTTTATCACCCCCTTTCCCCCTTTGCATGCATTAAGACCTCATTTGTCATAAAAATGTAGTCTTTTTCATAAAGGTGCATCCTTTGCACCTAAAATCCCTATTTTCCAATAAAAATGTCATCTTTATGCATCATTTGCACATAAAGATCAAATCTTTTCAATAAAAACGCATCCTTTGCATCAAAACCCCTTTTTCAATGCATCATTTGCATAAAAATCAAATCTTTATGCATCATTTGCGTAAAGATCATTTCTTTAAATCAAAAAGCATCATTTGCAACCTAAAAATGTCATCTTTTCATTAAAGAGTCATTTTTTATCATGCATTTCCCTTTCCCCAACCTTGGAACGGACCGATGTAAAAGTTCTCATCTTTGCATCGTTCCTTCCATTAAAGGTTCATGATTTCTTTAGGAAAAGGATAACCTTGAACCCTATATCTCCGATTATCGCTTAAGAATGAGTATGAAGCCTCTATACGAGCTCGACCGTCTTAAAGCGTAGGATTGATGGGCTAAGGACATTCCTTCCTAAAGAACCTCATCTTTGACCCAAAAGAGAGTCATTCTCTCGATCACGCAAGTCCCGAGGGTCCCGAGGCTTAAAAATGCGATGATCATAAGTCATAAGATGAGGACGGGATCATAATCCCAAATACATAAATTCCAAGGAATCCCGAGCAACAACCAACAAATGGTTTGTATGTCCGAAGATAACTTGGGACATTCCCCCTTATTTTCAAACACATGCACACAAAGAAAGCACGCAAGCAAACACGATTAATGAAATCTAGGGAGACTTGCTCCGGCAAGGCACTTTGGGTGAACGCCAAACGTTCTTCCCAAGGGGTAACTTAACCTCCGAACCCATAAAACCTTTTTTTCAAAGTTTTGAGGTAATCAAAATGGCGTGGCGACTCCGTTTTTCAAATAACTCGGATGTCTTCAAACTCGCGTGAATTCCAATAAACAAAAATTTTGGGCACACATTCACGCTTGGCGACTACTGGGAAACCCAAAGGAGAAAAGCTTTATTTTCAAAACAAAAGTCGATACTTGGTATATAGGTGGACCCCACTTACCCTTCCTGTATCGCTCCCTAACCCGGGGCTTGGGATAACAAGGTGGTTTAACAATCCCACGTACCAGTATCCCCTTTTTGAAAAAAAAAAATTTTGAAAAAAATACAAAAAGCTTTTCCCTTTGAGCGGGTTAGACTCCCATCGCCGATTTCATTAATCGTGCTTGCTTTCTTTTACCATGCATTGCATCATTTGCATCTTGGAATCTGTGCATACTTTGAAACGGGAAATAACCCGAAGAAAAGCAAAAGGAGTGGAACCTGGAAAATTGATCCATGCAGTCGTACGGCTAATCCTCATAGGATTCTCGACCATACGACCTCGCCGGCAATTCCACCAGAAAAATCATGATTAATCTGCAGCCCTAGCGGCTTGGGGCTATTCAGCTCCATGATCGATCGGGGCTCCTTAAAATTTACGTGCTTACGTGTTGCATTTTTCCCCGTCCCGAAAATCATTCCTTTAAAACACATTTATGAAAATCTCTGTTTTAAATCAAAAAGGAACAATTTTAGGAGACCGCACACTACGCGCACCCGATATATCCTCGTACACTTTTGCACGCACGTCCCTCAAACCCGAGGGTGGTTCCACTGCAGCCACGGACAGCCTTACGATGCTCCCGGCGCGCACGGAATCATCCCAACCTCCCCATGGCAGCCAAGTGTCGACCAATGCACCCCGTGTCACACGTTTCAAAAACCGTGACTTTTGGTTGGTTTTTGGTCTAGTCCGTGTCATATAGCCCAGTTGAATACCCACGTAAAGGTCAAGCCTTAGCTCATAACGGAAACCAAGATTTTCGCTCAAGCGAAATTCTGCCGAAATTCCGACAAGGAAAAATCGGTGGGATCTTGACTCCGACATTGACTATTGACCTTGACCCGCACGGAATGCGTAAGAGTCGAGACCAAGTCTTTGCCAAAAAAAATCAAAAGATCTTTCGCTCAAGCGAAGCTCTGCCAAAATTCCGACAAGGAAAAATTGGCAAGATCTTGACCGGCATTGACTTCGATTCCGACTCGCGCACTGCGTATGCAACGAAGTTCAATGTGATACTGTGTCATCCGGCTTTGCCGCCCGACCCATGCCTATTATATTCTCGGACATTACCGAAAGTCAAAACCGTCATTCGCTCAAGCGAAACTCGTCAAAGATCCGTCGAGGCGTAGAGACGAGACTTTCCCGGTATTGCCTTGACTATAATCCGCATCGTCGTGCGTTGAAAGGTCCTATGACCCGCTAGACCCGATAGGAGCGTTCTTTACTCTCGGTCGGTGGGATCCGCGTGCCCTATAGGACCTCGCCCGGGCCGGTCCACCCCGGGAGGTCGAAATACAGTGGAATACGAGGGGCTTATAGACGTAGTGACGGAACCCACCGATCCAGATCTAGAGTAGTTGTGAAAAAGAAGGGCGTAACCCCTTTTCCAACCAAATAGATATTAATAAAAGACACTCGTTTTAAGTAAACTTGAAGATTCTAATTTGCATATTGCCCGAGCCTTCACCCTAAACACCTACCCCGAGTCTAAACCTTTCCTATCCCTTTCCCGCAGCCGAGAAAGAAGTGGGTGAGAACACCGGGTCGCCGACTTGTTAGCGCAGTAATCCTCGCACGGCTCGCGTAATCCTCGCTTTGTCGCCTTTCGTTGTCAAAATGGCCAACATGGTAATCCACAACGGTAATGACCAAGCAATTGGAGGGGCTATCCTGGCTCAACCCAAGCCTCACATCCGGTATGATGTATGTGATTGCGAAGACCGCCTCGAGTATGAGTATCAAGAATGGATCAATGAGGACGCTCCTTCAAGGAAGAAGAAGAAGAGAAAGTCCACACAGAAGCTTAAGGAAAGATACGAAGCCGGGGACAAGAGCGTAGGAACTTTAGGAGAGCCTTCTGGGCAAGTTCGACTACTATGTCGCTATGCCAAGGAACCCGTCAAAGAACCCGTCACCCCAAGCACGGTCCAAATCGATATCCCCATGTACAAAGTGATCCTCTTGAAGCGTAAAATGCTGAATTTGTGGCCATCGTGAAGTTCAATGAGAAGCTATCGATCTCGGCGTAACACGTAAAGCCTATTGAATACGTAGCGCCAAGGAAGAATTAAGATCCTCTCAAGAAGACTTCATCAAGATTATCCGTGCCAACCCTTCGTTGGCTACACCGACAAGGTCGTGGTGTCCAAGATCGCAAGGAGAAAATGAGTTATCGCCAGCCGCATTGATAAGATGAGCCGCACTCTTCAAATAATGAGTCCACGCTACGGAAGAGCTAGCCGAAAGATTGCAACAAGTTACTTTAGTTCCCCTCACCATCTTTCCACGCACCCCGTTAATGATTTCCGGCAAGCTTTTGATCGCTCGAAGTCTCCAACTTTCAAGAACGCCGACAAGACCGCTACTCCCTGTGGCAACAAAGAAGAAGGAGTGAGATCCCGGTCCAACCCTTGTCAAGTCCCCTCGAGTCAATAAGTAGTGTAGGGTCCAGAGTCTATGTTGTCTTTTCGCTTGAGTCAGAATCTTCGAATTCCTCCCCTCGTAGTCATCCGAAGGCCTCACGCCCGAGGATTATGAAAATGTAATCGATGTCATCTTTCCCCTTATCTTGAATGAAATGACAAATCTTTCGATTATCCTCTTATTGCCAACTTAACAAATGATAAATTAACTCAAAACTTAACAACAAGCTTAATAATGAATCATTTGAACAAGATGCAAACACACTAAACGAACAATACATTAAAGAAATCTTTAAGGTGTTTCGTAAAAGAGGAAAACCGGGCCCAAGCCGCCGAGGAGGTTTTGATAAGTGTGAACTTGGGTACTATTGAGGAACCTAAAGAGACACAGATTGGAAGCTTCTTCCGTGGGGTTGAAAGGGACAGATTGATTGAGCCGCTCGTAGAATACGTCGACGTGTTTGCATGGTCATACAAAGATATGCCGGCTAGACAGCTCGATAGTAGAGCACGTAATCCCTCTAGCACCCGATGCCAAGCCGCAGCGTAAACCGAGAAAGATCAAGCCGGAATGGTCTCTACAGTCAAAGAAGAAATTGAGAAGCTACCGCGGGTAGGATTCATCGAGTTATTGAATACCCGACATGGTTGTCCAACATCGTGACCGTAACCAAGGCCAATGGGAAGGTGCGCCGCCGTGTGGATTTCCGAGATCCGAACAAGGCCAGCCCCAAAGACGACTACCCTCTCGCCAAACATAGACATCCCGGTGGACTCCACCGCCAACTACGAAGTCAAATCCTTCGTTGATGGTTTTGCGTGCTACAACCAGATCAAGATGGCCGAGGAAGACCAAGAAAAGACAGCCTTCACCACACCGTGGGGAACCTATCATATACAGCAATGCCATTCGGGCTCAAGAATGCCGGCTACTTACCAAAGGGCAGCGACCGCACTTTTTCATGACATGATCCACAAGGAGATTGAGGTCTACGTAGACGACATGATAATCCACTCCAAAGGAGAAGGTGGGCAGACTTTGTTGACCTACGAAAATTCTTTGAGAGGCCGAGACAAAGATTCCATGAGACTAAACCCCGCCAAATGCACCTTCGGAGTGACAAGGGGAAAAGTGCTCGGGTACATGGTCACTGAGCGAGGTATAGAAGTTGACCCCGAAAGATCAAAGCCATCATGGATATGAGGCCACCTCAAACCTGCATGTAAGTCAAAAGCTTCATGGGAAAATTGCAAGACATCACCCGCTTTGTCAATCGCCTGACCACTATGTGCGAGCCCATCTTCAAGCTCATGAAGAAGAATGTGGACACGTAATGGACCGAAGAATGCCAAGACGCCTTTGACCAGATCAAGGCATACTTAGTACATCCCCCGTACTATGCCCCCACATAGACAAGCCTCTTCTACGCTCTATCTAACCGTCACGTACACGGCAGCTTGGGGCTATGCTTGCTCAAGAGAAGAAAGACTCTCGGGTAGAAAATGCCATTTACTTTGTCACCGGAAGCTACAGGGAGTGAGCTCAATTATTCAACGTGTGAAAAGACTCCGTGCAGATCGGGTCCGGGTAGTCGGCAAGTTGAAGCATTATATGCAAGCCCACCCCGTGAACTTGGTCTCGAAAATGGACCCCATCAAGTACATCTTTGACAAGCCTTCCCTATCGATGCGCCTAGCGAAGTGGTCCTTCTTCTTGGCGTAATACGACATCAACTATGTGACCGTAAAGGCCATCAAGGGTCAAGCATTGTCGATCACCTAGCGAACTTCCCCAAGAATGAAGACAGAGGGCCCGAACCCCAATTTCCGCATGAAGGGATCTTTGCGCTTGAGCCCGAAAAATAGATGGCGCTTGTTCTTTGACTGAGCCGCTAACAAAAGAGGAAATGGTGTAGGAATGCTATTGGTCGATCCGAAAGATGAGCATACCCCCATAGCCCTCAAGTTGAACTTTCCCGCCACGAACAATGCCGCCGAGTATGAAGCCTCGCATTGCCGGTTTGGAGGCCGCCTTAGAAAGAAATGTCAAGGAGCTCGAAGTTTACTGAGACTCACTGATCATCAACCAAGTCTCCAACAAGTGGAAGACTGTAGACCCTAATCTCGCAACGGTATCATGCCCATATGGAGGAGTTGATCGACAGCTCCGAGAAGTAACTTTCCACTACTTGCCGAGGGAAAAGAACAGATTCGCAGATGCTCTAGCTACTCTAGCCTCCTTGGTAGAGATCCCCGAGGGAAAAGCCATAAAGCCCTTCAGAGTGGGTAGAAGAGAAGCCCCGCCTTCTCGTTGTGAAGTGGACCTGGGACCCGAGCCTATAAAGGAACCTTGGTACAATCAGATTTACCAATTCCTCAAAGACGGAGAGTCGCCTTTCGTAGACGAAGAAGGTAGACCAAAAGAAGGAGTCGAGCCAAAAGCTTGCAAGCCCCGAAAAGGTTGGCTTCTCAAGACGTCATTCTAGGAGGCAACCTATACAAGAAGCGGTATCAAGGACCACTCCTCTTATGTGTCACTCAAGAAAGAGCCAGTAGAGTTGATGACCGAAGTCCACAATGGTCCTCGCGGTCCTCACATGAATGCCAGAGCCCCGATGCAAGTGATCCTCGAATGGGTTACTACCGGATCTCCATGGAAACAGATCGCGTTCGCACGTCCGAACCTCGCGACAAATGCCGCCGGTTTGCCAACCTCAACCATCTCCCACCTCATGACCTGCACCGCATGACGACTCCTTGGCCGTTTGCAACTTGGGGCATTGACGTGATAGGGAAAATATCCCCTCATAGGAAGCAATGGGCACGAGTTCGTGTTGGTGGCCATTGACTACTTCACCAAGTGGGTAGAGGCCAAGTCCTACAAGGTCCTCACTTCCGTAAAAGTGGCCCAGCTTCATCAAAGAAAACATAATGTGCGTATATGGGGTGCCCAACGAGATCATTTCGATAATGGGTCACACTTCGAAGGAGACTGCGATAGACCGTCGTCGAATTCAGTAGTTACTCGCCACAAGTCGTCCCCGTACGTACCTCAAACCAATGGAGCCGTGGAAGCCGCTAATAAGACACTCGAGCGGATCATCCGGAAGATGGCCACCCGTGGTCGTGATTGGCCCGAAAAGCCGCACCTAGCACTCGGGGCTACGTAACGTCCGTCGTAATGTACCCACAGGAGAAACTCCTTTTGCCCTAACTTACGGGATGGAAGCAAGTGTTACCAGCTGAGTTGGAAATCCCGTCATTAAGGGTCCTCCCGGAAAACAAAGTGTCAATGAAGTGGAATGGTTACGCAGCCGGCATGATGAATTAGCCCCGCTGACGAGAGAAGGCTAAAAGCCATGGAACACACCCGAGCCTACCAGAGGCGAATGGCCGTAGCGTTTGATAAAAAGGTCAAGGCCGCAGACATCAAAGAGGGCGACTTGGTGCCGAAAGTAAAGCCCCTACCGTAGACAACCCCGGGAAAATGGGAACCCGTCTGGATCGGCCCTTATGTGGTGCGTAAAATACCGTCAGGAGGAGCAATGAAGCTTGCGTACTTGGATGGCAATCCCTTTGTCCACCCGGTCAACGGTGATAAACTCCGAAGATACTATGTCCGATAAAAAAAAAAAAAAAAAAAAAAAAAAAAAAAAAAAAAGTGCAAAAAGAGTAATGCCCACTAGGCCGAAGACCCCAAAAAGGGCGCTCTAGGCAAAAGACAGGCCGCACATAAAAAAGAAAAATATAAAAAAAAAGAAAAAAAATCTTAGTGCAAAAAGAGTAATGCCCACTAGGCCGAAGACCCCAAAAAGGGCGCCTAGGCAAAAAGACAGGCCGCACATAAAAAATTTTAGTTCACCGTAATGAACTACGTAGACCTCGAGCCCCTTAGCCTTTCTTGTAAAAGGGGAACGTAGGCAGCCATATATGGTTCGGTCTAAACAATAAAAAGGACGATTAAGTTTCCATGAAATGTGTCCTAAACAATAAAAAGGACAATCAAGCTTCCATGAAGTGCGCCCTAAAAAAAATAGTAAAGGGTATTTCGGGGCCATAAAACGGGTCCCAATCAATAAAGACATTTGAATTTCCATGAAATGTGTCTTGATTAATTTTTAAAATAATATTTCTTGTTCATTACAAGTTAAAAACTTCTTGATGAGTTCAAGCACTGCCCTACCTCTTAACTCGCTAACCTCGCTAAAAAAGATCTAAAATACAATAAAATGCCTAAATAAACTAATGTGTTTGCAAATGGCAATAAGAGGATCTTGAGAAAAGACTTGTCGCCGTCATTCGCCGAGTCTTCTTCGCCTTCTTCCCTTTTCCTCGGCCTCGTCGAGTCTTCTTCCTTTTCTTCTCAATAATGTCGTATCCCTCATCCCGACCTCTCGGTATCCTCACCGGAGCCTCTACCAACCCCGTGTCAATGAGCGCTCTCTATACGAGCACGAGTCCGCACCTCCTCCCTCTCGAGCCTCGCCAAAGGAGCGACCTCTGACAATCTCTTGTACCGAGCCTCCATATCCCCGACCAAGTCACTCCGATTGGTTATGGCAACTCGCCTTAGCCTCGCCTCCCTCGTAGTCCTACTCGAGTCACAAACGCCTCCCAATAAAGCTCGACGTCTATCCTCCAAGATAGCCCGAGTCGCTCCCATCTCCCTCTCGTACTACCCAAGTAGACAAGCTGTCAAGATGGTGCTCTTCCCGCTTCCCGAAGATAGCCCCGGGTGGGAAAGCAAAGATGTGTCCAAGCCCTCGAGAAGAAAGAGAAGCCGGCCGGATCTCTCATGTCCAATGACACCACCTCCATGGTCCGGATGTCCTCCCAATCACTCAATGGCTCCCGTAAAGCCCCAAACCGCCCGGATACCAAGCAGGTATGTAGAAGGACGACCAAAGCAGTAATCCCGGAACCCTCACAAAGCATAAGACTCCCGAAATATCCTCCCGGGTCCGCAACCTCCAATGTGGTATCCACCAACGGATGTCCGAAGTGGATAGCCTAGCCATCATCGCCTCCCAGCCTACCCCGTTCCGCCGCCTAGGTGCACCTCTCCGAGAAATCACCCAAGGGCACCGAGTCGGCAAAGCCCTGTGCAAAGCCCCGAGCCTCTCCCCGCAGCCCACAAAGTCAACATAGCCGGACTCCTGACCTCATGAAACGGTCTCCCGAGCCATCCTATCAATCCCATGAAATGTCTCTCCCAAAACCAGCGGACAATATCCTTCCCACTCGCAGCCTTCGACCATGTCCAAGAGACCACTATGACAGATCCCCACTGACTCAAGAAAGGAACAAAATAGAGAACACGCAGAGAATGAAAGCATCCATAGCCACCGTGGTCGCAGCCATATCTCGGAGACCCAAACCTCGCCCGGATATCGTAAAGGTCAATCCTATCCGGCTACCATCATCCTCTCAGCCTCTCCCAAAGGAATCTCGCAAAAGATGCAAGCTTTACCGTCACCGGCACGTCTCCGATCAGCGGAATAGATATAGCCTCAATCTCGACCCCCAATCAAGGCTCAAGTCTTCGTGCGTTGGGACGATTTCATTGTAAGAGAAACAAGAAACATGTCTCCTGACATCCTGCAACTTTGCCGCGGCTCTCAACAGATCCCAATCGGGCGGGAGATCCCTCAAATGCCATAAAGACTTGATCTTGAAGGAAGAATCAAGCAGCCCCTTGTGATTTTGGAAGTTATATCTCGCCCAAGATTGAAGACCGGATAGAAAATGGTCTCTGTCTTCCCTTTGCAATCTAACGGGATTCTCCATCGCAAAATGATCAAAGATGGTGCTTTTAGGTCCAAAATATGCTCGGGGAACAATTGGGACAAGTCTAGAGTGAAAATGAAATGAAATGGCCAAGCCTTGCTTTTATTCAAAATAACCACTGTAGAATCGTTAGCCGCACGGCTACATTTGCCCTCAAGGCCATGCCGCACGGCTACATTAGCCCTCTCGCAGAAAAATTCTGCAAAGAACCAAAGTTGCTGCCCAAGGAGTTTTCACCCCACTTTTTCAACCAAAACCCGTACAAAACATATCCAAGCCATTCAAGCATTTATACACCATTATAAATCATTTTGGCCCATTTTCACCCCCCAATTCCAAGCAAAAGTCGCCCAAGGCTCGTATAATATGCAAATTGAAAAAGCATGAATTAGAAAAGCATTTAAAACATAAATACAATGTTTTCGCCCCATCGGCGCCCAAATAAAAGCAAAAAATAAACAAAGTGTGCATAAAAATTGTAAATTGTTTGTTTTTGTTCCAAATCTACTCTGTAGACCTCCTCCTGCCTCATTCTTTCTTCATCTTCATCGTCGCTCATTTCGTAGATGCTAGCCTCCCTCATCAGTCCTCCCGGTCGCTCACATCGATAGATGGACATTATCGTGCCCATACTCACCCACCGCTCCTGCACGTCAGCCGCTGGGTCCCCGCCCCGAGGCATAGCACTGGAAGAGTACTCCGAGGCCGATGAGGTAGACGCCGTGCCCCGACGTGCCGTCTCTGCGCCTGTGCTCCCGTGCATCCGCCGCCGCCTTCGGCGCAGCGCCTTCCTCGTAAGAGACCGGCACATGTCCTTCCAAAGCCCTATTCCCGCCCGACCACTCTATCGTGAAGTGCGAGCCGAACTCCGAGAAAAAAGAGAAAAATCTCAGAAAATCTCGTAAAATAGCAAAAAAAAGCGTAAAATCCTGAAAGCTAAAAAGGGAATAAGACCCTAAGAGTACACTTACAAAGGCTATCAAAGCGGCAAGGTGTACCGGGGCTCCCTAAGATCGGGGACAGTATCCTCATCCTCCTGCACTCCATGGACCACGTAGGACAAATGATGCAGTGAGGGATCGGCGGGTCCGCAGGCTCATCCTCCCCATATCCCCGAGTGACCGCCGCCTTCACTAGCTTCGCAGCGTCCTCGTGCGCCGCTCCACAAACACAGCTGGGGGTGTCCATGCCGGGCATTCTCCGCAGCCTACGCCCGCTCGGTACCTAGCAATCTCATCCTCTCGGCCCCGGGCCGCAGGCATCCGCGCCGGGAGGGTCGAAGGAGTAATGGCATCTAGCGGGGGAACATGACCATGCCGTCTCGAGAAGCGGTCCCGCAAGTAAATGACATCACATGTCGCCCCGCAGCCACCTCCTGCGCCTCGTCACCTCCATAGCATCTCCCAGAAAATCTCTCGGATACCCGCCCTGCCGGGTAGAAGTCCACTCCATCGTGCCCATCCCTGTTGATGACCGGCCTCACCATTTTGTAGTCAAAGGTAATCCGGGTCTTCCCCGTGAATTTATCTCTCGCATCTCCCCTCCAACGAACCATAGCAGGGAAGATGGTGACGTCACTCTGCTGGTTCCAAGGGAAGAACCCGATCACCTCGCAAAGCCAGGCCTGCATGTTCAAAAAATCAAAAGGTCATTTTCTCTCTCTATAAAAGTCTCAAGACAGGAAAAGAGAAAAAAAAAAAAGGAGACTACCTCAAGGGCAAAAGAAAAGCAAACCCATCGAAGCATCCTTGTTCGACCGTACATGTCCAACGAGAAGTAGAGCTCCGCCAATCCGCCTCGCCCCAAGAGACCGTTCAATCCCATCAACATCCTCCAGAGAGTCGAGGAGGCAAGTCATAGCTATCGTCCCTGCACTGGCAAAGATGGTGACCGATAGCATCAACCATATGAATGCTCTAGCTACCGCCTGGGCAAGGCCACATCATTAGCAGAAGAAAATTACTCATGCTAGTCTCTGGATCGCCACCTCGACATTCCGTGTCTCCATCCCCAGGCCCTTCCTGAATCAGCCAAACCCGACCAAAGCCCGGAACTCCTCGGGCCTGTAATGTGGTCTCTCCAAGTCACGGGCCTCCCGCGAACTGTAAGCCCGTAATAAGCGGTGAAATCGGCAGAGTCACCGCCAGCCTCTCCCCACTGTGTGAAAGCTATGAGTCTTGTCCCACTGATAACTCGAAGGGCTGGACCCGAGCCCTTGCTCTTCCAGGTGATGTGGACACCCCTACTCAATGGCCTCTACAAATGCATCCAAGCCTGAGCCCTAACGAGCTGCTTGGGATTTGCCCCATCCTTCTCAAAATCTGGCATCCTGCGCCAGCTTGACCGCTATCTCCGACGGTCCTCTAGACTTGTTCTCCTGTAGACAAGCACATCAAAAGAAGCGTCGATCCTTCATATCATTTCAAAAGCATGCATATATTCAAAAGTACACATATTTTCAAAAAAAAAGCATTCATAAAAGTTTTTCTAGCATAACTTTTGCATCAAAAACGTGTCTTTCATCACTTGAAACGCGTCATTGCTTTCCTAAAGCACAAAATCACAACTTTTCGCACATAAGCATTATTTTTCAAAAATGGCATGCATGAATCATTTTTCATCTTCCAAAATCATGTTTTCTCATTGAAAATCAGAATTTTGACCTAGTTCTAGCACAAGGCAAGAACTCCGTCTCATATTTTTAAAAAAAAAAAAAAAAATTCTTACTTCATTTTGCGAGAAAAAAGTGAGTCATTCTCATATTTTTCATCAAATAAAATTGCACATTGCATATTCTTAGCCTCATAGGTTGTTCATGCATCTCAAAATCATTCAAAAAATCATTCAAAAATCCTAAAATTCGGGTCAAGCCCTAAAATCATTCAAAATTCAAGCAAAATCATCGGATTTGAGCAAAATGAGAATGCTTACCCCAACCGATCGCGGGTTCGTTGATTTGTGCTCCCTCCTCCCCGGATAAAGCTCCGATGGAGGCGTAAGGAAGTCATACTTCCTCTCCGTCCTCACGAGCTCCTTCCTCTTCCTTCTCGCGGCCGCCGAGATGTTTCTCCTTGCTTGCCTTGGTACGGGATTGCCCTCCGGATCCATCTCAAATCAAAGGGAAGCAAAAGGGTTGGAGAATTTCGAATTCTCTCTCTCTCTTCTCTCTCTCTCGGCTGAAGTGGGCGGCAACAAGTGCCCAATGCCCGTTCAAAACCTGTTTTAAATAATCTGGAAAAAACAGGCTTCTAGCCGTACGGCTTCTTTTTCTCCATCTCATGCCGGGCGGCTTCATTCGCTCTGAGCAGAAATTACAATCCTGCCCCTGGACCTTCCACTTGGGCATGCAATTTCCGTTATCTTTTAACCAAGATAACATCTTTTCAGAAAATATCCCTTATCTCTTTAGCAATCAAGCTCTATTTTCCCGGTCGCCTCCGCTACTTCCGTTATAACGGGATAACCCTAGGTGACAACCTCCGAATTGTCAAAACTCTAAACTTGTGCCACCTCTATCCGCGAATAGTGAAGTATGCCCAAGTCATTCCAACTTGTGCTACCTCTATCCGCGAATAGACGTATGCCCCAAGTCACTCTAAACTTGTGCTACCTCTATCCGCGAATAGTGAAGTATGCCCAAGTCATTCCAACTCTACATCCCGAATAGTGAAGTATGCAAAGTCATTCCAACTACTACCTATCCGCGAATAGCTTGACGCTGAAGTCATTCCAACTGCCTCATCCGCGAATAGTGACGTATGCCTGAGTCATTCCAACTTGTGCTACCTCTATCCGCGAATAGTGACGTATGCCCAAGTCATTCCAACTTGTGCTACCTCTATCCGCGAATAGTGACGTATGCCCAAGTCATTCCAACTGCTACCTCTATCCGCGAATAGTGAAGTATGCCCAAGTCATTCCAACTTGTGCTACCTCTATCCGCGAATAGTGAAGTATGCCCAAGTCATTCCAACTTGTGCTACCTCTATCCGCGAATAGTGACGTATGCCCAAGTCATTCCAACTTGTGCTACCTCTATCCGCGAATAGTGAAGTATGCCCAAGTCATTCCAACTTGTGCTACCTCTATCCGCGAATAGTGAAGTATGCCCAAGTCATTCCAACTTGTGCTACCTCTATCCGCGCGAATAGTGACGTATGCCCAAGTCATTCCAACTTGTGCTACCTCTATCCGCGAATAGTGAAGTATGCCCAAGTCATTCCAACTTGTGCTACCTCTATCCGCGAATAGTGACGTACGCTCAAGTTTCCCAACTTAAGTTACCTCTATCCCCGTCATAAAGAGATAGTGCCGTAAGCTCTAGCTTCTTCAGGTGACAGCCTCCAGTAATTGTCAATCAGGTGACATCCTCCAGTAATTGTCAATCAGGTGACATCCTCCAGTAATTGTCAATCAGGTGACATCCTCCAGTAATTGTCAATCAGGTGACATCCTCCAGTAATTGTCAATCAGGTGACAGCCTCCGAATTGTCAAAATCTCAAGGATCCTAGACATCGTTCCTAACTATCTAGTGATGCTTGAACTACGATCAAGGCTTGATTCCTCCGGGATACGTAGGTAGCCTTTTATAAAAGGTCCAGCCATTCGACCACTTTGGTCACCCTGTTTCTTTGTCACTCCTCAGTGATAAAGCGCCCCCTCATAAAAGTTCAAATATTCGACCACCTGGGTCACTCCTAGCATGTCCCCAGTAGGATCAATTGCTTGACCTCCTAGGTCATTTTCTCTTCTTCCTCCCCCAGCGGATCCTAATTCCGAACTACGGCCTGGCTTGATTCCTCCGGGATACGTAGGTAGCCTTCCAAAAGGTTCAGCCACTCGACCACCTTGGTCACCCAATCCGTCTCGGCATTCGCCAGATCGGATCCTTTTCTATCGGCAACCCCACTCGCCTTGCAAGTGACGTTGCCGAGGGGCTTCTGTAAGTACCCAAATCTGGCTCATGCCTTGGGTTAATTTTCCCAAGCATTTCGGTAAGTTTTCCCAGGTAATTCCCGTACCTTCCTAGTTAGGAAACATTCCGGAACAATCAAATTTAAAATAAAGGCTGAAGGGAATCCTTCCTAATTAAGAAACACGTTTTTAATTAGGAGGGAAGCTTCTAGAATAATGCCACCTTGCATGGTTCTAGAATGCTGAGTCATTGTGGATAAGCCCGCACGGCCTCATTTGCAAAGGGCCTGCAGCCGCACGGCTTCATTAGCCTTATCCAGACTGCCTATAAATAGAGCCCTCCTCTACCCATTTTGATCATCCACAAGAAGCATAATACTCTCATAATACGAAGAAGATCCCCCAAGGAGCTGCTGGAAGTCCAAGAAGGTGAAGAAGAAGCTCAAGAAGCCATCTCCCTCCTCCTTGAAGACCCAAGAAGAACCTCTCCTCCTAAACGCTCCAGATCCGAAGAAGCGAAGGAAACGATTGGTAACCTCGCACGCCCTAACCTTGCATTTTAATTGATATACTTGCTCATTGCATTCATATATCTTGCTTGGGACTTGGCATTTATTCATAAAGATCATATCTTTATCACCCCCTTTCCCCCTTTGCATGCATTAAGACCTCATTTGTCATAAAAATGTAGTCTTTTTCATAAAGGTGCATCCTTTGCACCTAAAATCCCTATTTTCCAATAAAAATGTCATCTTTATGCATCATTTGCACATAAAGATCAAATCTTTTTCAATAAAAACGCATCCTTTGCATCAAAACCCCTTTTTCAATGCATCATTTGCATAAAAATCAAATCTTTATGCATCATTTGCGTAAAGATCATTTCTTTAAATCAAAAAGCATCATTTGCAACCTAAAAATGTCATCTTTTCATTAAAGAGTCATTTTTTTATCATGCATTTCCCCTTTCCCCCAACCTTGGAACGGACCGATGTAAAAGTTCTCATCTTTGCATCGTTCCTTCCATTAAAGGTTCATGATTTCTTTAGGAAAAGGATAACCTTGAACCCTATATCTCCGATTATCGCTTAAGAATGAGTATGAAGCCTCTATACGAGCTCGACCGTCTTAAAGCGTAGGATTGATGGGCTAAGGACATTCCTTCCTAAAGAACCTCATCTTTGACCCAAAAGAGAGTCATTCTCTCGATCACGCAAGTCCCGAGGGTCCCAAGGCTTAAAAATGCGATGATCATAAGTCATAAGATGAGGACGGGATCATAATCCCAAATACATAAATTCCAAGGAATCCCGAGCAACAACCAACAAATGGTTTGTATGTCCGGAAGATAACTTGGGACATTCCCCCCCCTTATTTTCAAACACATGCACACAAAGAAAGCACGCAAGCAAACACGATTAATGAAATCTAGGGAGACTTGCTCCGGCAAGGCACTTTGGGTGAACGCCAAACGTTCTTCCCAAGGGGTAACTTAACCTCCGAACCCATAAAACCTTTTTTTCAAAGTTTTGAGGTAATCAAAATGGCGTGGCGACTCCGTTTTTCAAATAACTCGGATGTCTTCAAACTCGCGTGAATTCCAATAAACAAAAATTTTGGGCACACATTCACAATACCCAGTCGCCTTATACTAGCTAACGTGATTGCATTTGTGATTTAATTAATTAAATAAATAAAATTAAAAAACCCTTTACGTGACGGCAAAAAGAGTCACGAAAAATAAATCTCTAAGGTGACTGCTTATCCCGTCGCTTTAAGCTATTGCGACAAGGGTTTACGCGACTGCCATGGCGATTGATTTCCCAGTCGTATTACCTTTTCGTGACTGCTTTTCGTACATATGTGACGGCTTTTAGCAGTCACAAAAAGCCTTTTTTCTTGTAGTGGGGTAAATACTCCAATATATACATAGATTTGAAAGGAATATCTATACATGGTTTAGGACTTCTTTTTACTTAAAGGAATCCAAGATAAGGAAGGATTGAATTGATTGACAAGAGTTCAAAGAAATGTAGAAATCTAAATATGGAAGATCTTCTCAAGCAAATCACTCCTACAACCTAGGACTTTCACTCCTATATAAGAAAACTATACGGTTCATTCATTCACACGGTTTTTAATAGTACATTCCTGCGATTCCAAGAACAAAGATCAGCCTTTTTTATTGCTTTTGTGAGGGTTATTTTGTTACACAAAGTTCTCCTAGAACTTGTGTTTTTAGTGTTTTATTTTATTTCTTCTCTTTTTCTTTATTGTAATT
This sequence comes from Adenophora triphylla var. japonica, assembly GCA_022495995.1. NCBI lineage: Eukaryota > Viridiplantae > Streptophyta > Magnoliopsida > Asterales > Campanulaceae > Adenophora > Adenophora triphylla. Next base: position 29,373 of record JAFEMH010007028.1, read on the forward strand.
GAATCTTAAAAGTTTTATTAAAAAAAGTTTTTATTGTCTACATCAAAATTAATGTAGATAAGTGTTTAAAACCGTGTTTTACTTTCATAACTTTTATATTCCGCTGCTTTTTGTACTGATGTTAGTGATGGTGCTATCACATCATGACTCACACGAGGTATTTTTGAGTTCATTCGTCTATCCTAGCTACTCAAATTATTTCAATTGGTATCAGAGCTCCATTCGATTACACTGAGTGAGATCCAGAAAGAGTAGTCATTATGAATGGTCATTTGAGTCAATATCGTCCTCCTGTTTTAGATGGTACAAAATATGCTCTATGAAAAGCTAAGATGCGTCTTTATATCAAAGAAATTGATCAGAGGTCATGGCTAATCATAATTGTCCCATGGTCTACTCCTAAGGTTGAAAGCAAGGATGTAGTAGGTGAAACCTCTGAAAAATCCTGCAAACTTAAACATGAGGAAGACTGTACTACAGCAAAAATTACCCTTGCTAATTATAATTCTAGAGCTCTAGGTGCTATTTCAAGTCATGTTGATGAACACATGTTTCGCCTAGTAATTAATCAGAATGTAACAAAAATGGCTTGGGATATTTTGCAAGGTCATTGTGAAGGTGATGATAGTGTAAAGGCTACTAGGTTGAGAAATCTCATGACCAAGTTTGAAAACTTGAGGATGAATGAGATTGAATATATTAAAAACTATTCAGCGAAAGTAAGGGATATATTTAATGAATGTCTCTCCCTAGGTGAGCCTATATCAAATGCAATGCTGGTAAGTAAGATGTTGAACTGTAACTGAAAAATTTAACATCAAAATTGTTGCTGTTGAAGAAGCACATGACACCACGACTATGGGATTATATACTTTTGTGGGTATTCTGACCATATTCTAAATGAATATGTCAATTCAACAGCAACATAAGGCTGATGGTATTGCTCTTGATATGCTCTTCCCAGTGCCTCCAAAGTTTCTAAAAAGATTGTAGAAATCTCTAAAGAAATAGATAAATCTAATTTGAAAATTGAAGATGTGGCTTTACTCACCAAAAGGTTTACATCATTTTTAAGGAACAAAAAGGAGAACAAGTTTCCATCAGAAAGTCAAAACACATCAACTTTTGAAAATTTTGAGAAGGATACTAGAAATATTTAAACAGCCTAGAAGTTTTCAAAAAGGAAATCTGATTATGTTCAATGTAGAGCCTGTAAAGGCTTTGGTCACTTTGCTAGTGAGTGTGCCAGCATTCTGAAGAAAAAGAGGATGAGCTTATGTGCGACCCTTAGTGACAGCGAAGATGAAGATGAGACTGTAAACCTATCAGTGATGGAAATCCCATCTCAAAATCACGAACAACATTATGATGTTACTTCGGATGTAGTCACACTGGTGATCACACCCTCTAACTTTGAGTTCAAATGCTTTAATTCTTCTGCTTTTAAAAAACCATTGGATGAAGAGGAATGTGATGGTAATTTTGAGTAACTTCATGAGGCATACACTGATCTTTTCGCCGATTGGCAAAAACGTATTGAAAAACTTGATGTTTTTTTAAAAAGGTCAATGAGAAACTCTCAACTGAAATTTCTTCTTTAAAATCTGATCTTGAGAGAGTTTCCATTGAAAATGACAATCAAAAGGATTCCATGGCCAAACTTGAGGTCATGTTCACCAAACGTGATATTGAACTCGAGAAAACCAAAGCTGAACTTGAAAAAGCGAATGGGACTTTTAAAAAGTTGAACTCTGGAAAAGCTAAACTTGAAGAAGTTTTAATCTTGGGAAGTCAAACTAAAACTGGTATTGGCTATAAATTAACGCTTGTAAAAGAAGGTGAATGTACCTCTAAATCTAATCAAAAGGTAGAGTCCAACCCTAGGAGAATAAAGTTTGTGTGTCATTACTGTTTTGCTACAGATCATATCAGACCCTTTTGTTATCAAAGTATTCATGACTCAGGGGAATCTACTCCCCAGATGAGAGCCCAGATGTACTCACACCACAGCTCACATCGCCAAAATTCTAGGCGTTTCGTGTGGGTTGAGAATAAGAATGTGGAGTTTAAGGTTGTTTTTACCTCTTCGAATAGCAGCTCTTGGTATTTTGATAGTGGGTGCTCAAGGCACATGACATGTACAATTGAATTCCAGTCTAATTACTCTCCTATGAATGGAGGAAAGTGAAATATGGAGGTGGAGGCCAAGGTGAGATTGTTAGTAAAGGAACCTTGAGTGTTAAGGGTCTACCTAATCTCCATAATGTTCTTCATGTAGAAGGCTTTGAGGTCAATCTCATAAGCATTAGTCATTTGTGTGACGATGATATGCATGTGAAATTTGATAAGCAAGTTTGTGATGTTTTTGATAAAACAGACAGTTGTGTCTTTAAATGATTTAAAACTTCTGACAATTGTTATAAGTTTTGTGATATTATAGGTTATGTTGACAAGTTGGAGACCGCCAATGAAGAATATGAACAGAAAAATCTAGAGAGAAAGCAAGAGAATGCAGAAAAGACTGATGTACCCCGTGATGTGATCACATCGCAGCTCACATCAGCAGAATCTAATGGCTGTTCAGATTCAGAGGCATCTTCCAGCAGCTCAGATAGTGAAGAAGCAGGTATGGATAGTTCCAGAGACATTTCAGGCAAAATACAAACGGACCATTCCGTCTAACAAGTGGTTGAAGATGTGCATGCAAAGGTAAGCACCAGACTGAAGGCTAGAGTCAATTACAAAGACTCTGCTGGTCTAAACTGATCATCTTTCGTGTTACCCAAGGTAAGTATTTTTCATTATTTATCTCATTTTGAGCCTAAAATTGTTGAAATAATAAAAGATGAGTGGGGTACTGATGATATGAATAGTAAAATTGGGGGTTGTTTTTGTCTGGTAATAATATGGTCCCGTGGTACAATCAAAACTATGTTTCTCACTCTACTGTTGAATTTACATATATAGTAGTAGACATGTGTTGCTCTCAACTTTTTTGAATGAATAAGATGATTAACGACCACGGGCATAAAAGTAATGTGTTATTTGCCTTTTGTGATAATCTAAGTGCTATAGATATTTCAAAAAATCTTGTTCACCACTCTCGCATTAAACACAAAGTCATTAGACATCATTTTATTCGAGACCTTATTGAGAAGAATTTTTTTAGCCTAGACCCTGTAAGAACTTAAAACCAGTTGACTAACATTTTCACCAAGGCCATTGATTTTGAGAGACTTTACACTCTAAGAAAGTCTCTCTATTTGTGTGTCATCTAATGGTGTGATCCCCTGTGTGGTCACATCATAGTCTACACTTGTATTATATATTATTAATTAAAAAAATGAAAAAAATGCATGCATATTAGTTTAATTTGCATTATATATCTCAGTGTGGTCACTTGAATTCATCTCTTGAATTGTCCCATCTTAGGATTGTAAACTCTTCCAATGTATGTTAACTAATGTTAACTTACCTTTTATCCTAATGGATGTCTCTCAGTGGGTGCCAAATTTAAAGGGAAACAGCTGCTACACCCACTGTATAAAGCCACTATAATGTGATCAAACGATATCAAGATAATAGTTTGTGTCGAATTTGATAAGATCATTCGAAAAAGGACTATCATTGGGAGTAAAGAAGAGTGAAAGCTATCCACAATTTAATTTCACATAACAAAAAATGGGTGGGTGCATTCTAGAGGCTGAGAAGACTAAAAAATAGTTCATTGACTTCCTTGGAAAATATGAGTCCCCAGGTTGATTTCATACTCTGCCACACAATACTGAGATATACACATCACTTGCCTGTACATTATGCATCATAGTATAGTAATAAATTTAGGTCATCCTTGTTCTTGGTGAAAATATTACTCAAGTTTTTTTATTCTTCCCATAATTTTCGGCTAAAAATCTTGTACTCAATTACTCTCCAATCAACTTTGATTTTCGTCCAATAGTTTATGGTTAGGGGGAGCATGCTCTATGGTATTGTTTGATATTTTTATGGTAGGTACATTACTCACAAAAGAAAAGACCTTATTGCCATTTTTTTTTAATTCCTTAATCCCCATGAAATTCAATAGGATGGAAAAGTAGTTTTGGTAAAACCATCATCTGTTTTTCGACTCCCTAGACCCCTTTATTTATCTCTCATCGACTACCACCGTCTTTCTCTTTATTGAAGGTAATACAAAGTGTTGCGTATGGTGTGATCTCTGATGTGGCCACATCTGTACTCACATCCTGACGCATTTTCATATTGATATCCTTCATTCTGGTAAAAAAGGGGGAGAGTAAGTCAAAAGGGGAGATACAACTGAAGTTTGATGATGAGATGTAACAAATTCAGGGGGAGTTTGATCATTTGATAATTTAGGGGGAGTTTCTATATTTTATAATTTGATTGATTTAGTGGCTTGAGCGTAAGATATTTATCAAATCTTGTGTTTATCAAATTTTGTTAAGATCAAAACTATTTTGATAAATAGAGGTCATGCAAAACAAAAAAAAATTGTGAACTTAACTAATATGTCAAATAATCTCGTAAAATAGCAAAAATATAGGTTATAAAAGAATAAAAACAATTGTGAACTTAACTAACAACAATTGTGAACTTACCAAAAACAATTCTGAATCAACAAATTATGTCTGATAATCTCAAAAAATAACTAAAATAGAGGCTATAAAAGATAAAAAACAAATGTGAATTATGCTAAATACAAGACATTTTCATGTAGAAATTGTGTACACGGCTTAAACAATTGTGAACTTCTCTTATTTGTTCTTGTAACAAGTGTGAAAAACAACTATTAACTTATCAAAAATAACTGTGAACTTGTAACAATAGTAAATTTCTCAAATTTGATTCAAATTATATGTAGATGATAATAGTTTGATTCTTCTTTACGGCACGAACATAACAATTGTTTCATATTTTATTTTTTTTAGCTTCTTAATCTTATGATATTTCATTTAAATGTTTTGAGGGAAAACAAAAAAAAAACGAGGGAGGCAAGAGGGTGTGACAGATGACCCATTAATAACATGCGTGTCCATTTATAAAGAGAGAACTTGATGGTTGTTTCAGAAAATATGTGTCCTAAATAGTCGTTTTTGTTAGAACGAGGGATGATACGGTAATTGCCCTTTTTTAGAAGTGCACTTTGGTCAATCCGTATAACTTTTTAATTTTGGGATTTACAATAATTTAAAGAGAGAAAAGAACAAAATGCATGTGAGATGAATGAGGGAGGAGGTTCAAGTTCCCAAGTAAAACATTGTCCCATACGGACCCTACGCTGCTGCTGGGTCTACAAGGCAACATGACCAGGAGCCACAGGCACGGCGCGTGTAGCCATTAGCCTATCCTGACTCTGTTCAGAAATAAGAACCATCTTCTCTGACGGTTTGGGTCCGACCCATATGTTGAGTTAATTATTCACCTCATCTGTTGTGTTAAGTATTCCAAAATAAATACTCCTCCCATAAAAGCATAAAATTTTATTTTTGTAAAACCGCAAAAATTTATTTTTGATATCGTATTTAAAAAGACACACTTCTGAAATTAATTTATTTTAATTTGTTTATTTATAATACCCACTTGTTATAATAATTACTAGTGTAACTCTCGCACATGCACCTGAGAAGAGCCTATTAACACATATTGACGAAGATTCATACAAATATAAAAGGAAATAGAAATGTTTGTGTACATTGGAAAACACTTTTTTGAAAACTATATTATTAGTACAAATATCAGATTGAAGGTAACTAAAATAAATATATATTTAAGGCATAGTTAGTTTGTACGAAGCGCGTTTTATACGTAAATTCCCGTTCTATTCAATAATAATCACATTTGACATCCATTTTTCAATGCTATGGAATTGAACGCATATTTTTAATGTCGAGCATATTTATTGTGTATTGAACGTGATATGTGCGTAATTTGCCCACAGTATCACTTAGTTTCGCCAACGATTGGGAAAGCGTAATCAATCTAGTTATAAGCCTCCAAATCTTTCTCTTCAACTGCAATTCGAAACTCTTGACTCTAGTGATTCTCCAAACAAAAAAAAAAATACATGAAATGAAATTTTCAAGTATCATCAATTTTGATTTTTGAGAAGTTATTTTCTTCTTGACCCGTATTCAACTTCTACATCCCTGTTTGATTGTTACATATATCTTTAATGTTATTGTTATATAATCATGGTTTTTTTATATCGCAATTAATTAAATTTAACATTAGAAAAAATTATTTCACTATCAAATAAATAAATGCTCCCTTCGTCCCATTTTAAACTTCCTTTTTCTTTAATAAAAAGTGTCCCATTTTAAATGTAAAAAAAGTACAATGGAATAATTTTAATATTTTTTTTTTCAATGGTCTTATAAGTCATACTCACAACAACTATTTACTAATTACTTTGTACCCAACTTTTTATACTTGATAATAAAACTATTCATCTCTTTAATAGCCTAACCAATTTTTTAACGTTTAAAATAGAACAAAAGTTGAAGAAAAAATTATTAATATTTCTATTAGAAAATGCTATTTTTTCCCTTTATTTCCTTATAAATGTAGAGATTAATAATATGACAAAGAAAAATAAGATAATACAATAAACTAAACAAATAAGTATATAATAATATACAAATATTATCAATATTTAAAATTTATTCTAAAAAGAGATGAATACTATGCGGGTTTGGATTAAATGGGACGGTTCGAGCTAATCCCAAATGCACCCCAATCCCACCCGATTTAAAAGAAAACATTTCCAAACTCTTTTCATTAGATGCGGATCATTGCGAGTTTAAGAGGGATTCAAAAATTTTATTAACCCGTTTTTTACGTACAAAATTCTTTAAATAGGGCAATATCAAGTTAAAGCATATACGAACAATGTTTTTCTAGAATTGGGTCAAAAAATGTAATTTGATTTCGCTACTTTAAAAATTTTAGTTACTTGAGACGGAAATTTTCCCTTCTAGTTAAAGCACATAATAATGCAATTCTTTGGCACAAAAAGTAGTATTATTTTTTGGTGATTTATTTTGAGTTGAAAGTAATATTCATTTTTGAAATGAAGAAAATAATTTTTTTGTATAATGACATTTTTTAAATTTGACTTGAAACGGAAAATATAATTTTCCCTCCTAGTTTTATTTATTTTAGTTTTCATTACTAATACTAAATTTTTATTTTGCTAGTAATTAAATTAAACATTAGGATAAATTATTTCACTATCAAATAAATAAATGCTCCCTTCGCCCGATTTTAAACTTCCTTTTTTTTTTAATAAAAGGTGTCCCATTTTAAATTTAAAAAAATTACAATGGAAAAATTATAAAATTTCAATATTAAATGGTCTTATAAGCCATACTCACAACAACTATTCACTAATTACTTTGTACCCAAGTTTTTATACTTTATAATAAAACCATTCATCTCTTTAATATCTGAACCCATTTGTTAACGTTTAAAATAGGACAAAAGTTGAATAAAAAATTATTCATCAAAATTTGATAAAATACAAATTAAAACATAAATGTTATAAAAAATTATATATAAAAAAGGCACAAATAAATGAAACCAACATTAATAATCCATCAAAATTTGATAAAATACAAATTAAAACATAAATAGTTCTAATAATTATATTTGTAGCCAATAATAAGATTTTTAATAAGATTTTTAATGTCACTAATATACTTCAACTACTCTTTAAATTAAAAAATGTTATATGAAATGGCTTCCACATTTTTTTATCATTAATCTAAAGTTCTCTATTAATAACCCATCATTTTTTAAAAGATATCCATAGGAATTGTTTGTTAAAAAAAAAAAAACTGAGCGAGAAGAACTTAATATAAAATGTTTTGTAAAAAAAGAAACTCAATGAAAATTCATAATCATATGTTTTTCATTATTTCTAAAGTACTTTTAAGAAAAAAAATTGTCCTTCAATTCAAAAATGAATATTTCTTTCATCATATAATTAATACTACTTTCTATATCCAAAAAAAAAAAAAATTGATTCCTTTGCCTCAAGGAATTTACTTGTCCAAAAAATTAATATTTATTTTTTGAGACGAAAAAACTAACATTATAAAAATTATTTTTTACAAAATAATACTACTCCAGATAAAGAAAAAAAAAACTATTTTCGTCCCAATGAATATTTTATAAAATATTACTTAATTTGTTTATAAAATTAATGTCATATTTTGAAACAAAGGCACTAACAGTACAACATTTCAAAAATGAATATTACTTTCGATTCAAAATGAATAACCCAAAGATAATACTACATTTTTTATCCAAAAAAATGAGCATTATTTCCTTCATCCCAATTAATATTTTAAAAACTAATACTACTTCATTCGCCTCTGCAATGTCTGTTTGTAATGTTAGTGCATTCGTCTCAAAATATGACATTAATATTATAAAATATTACTTCGTTTCAAAAATGAGCATTATTTCCTTCATCCCAATGAATATTTAAAAAAATAATACTACTTCATTCGCCTCTGCAATTAATGTTTGTAATGTTAGTGTCTTCGTCTCAATATATTACATTATTTTTTAAGACGAATAAAGTAGTATTATTTTTTTAAATGTTCATTGAGACGAAGGAAGCAATGTTCATTTTTTTTGGACATATAACAAAATTCTACTTTTTAAGAAAAAAAAATTCCTTCAATTAAAAAATGAATATTATTTTCGTCCCATAATTAATACTACTTTCTATATTAAAAAAAAACACCCTTTGCCTCAATGAATTTACTTGTCTCAAAATTTAATATTTATTTTTTGAAACGAAGACACGAACATTATAAACATTAATTTTTACAAAATAATACTACTTCGGGTAAAAGAATAAATGAATATATTCGTTCTAAGGAATATTTTATACAATATTACTTAATATGTTTAAAAAATTAATGTCAGATTTTGAAACGAAGGAACAAACATTACAAACAATAATTTATACTCCCTCCGTTTCACCTCACTTAAGAAAACTTTCCATTTTGGACGTCCCACTTCACTTAAGAATTTCCAAAATGGAAACCTTAAATCACTATTCTCTTCACTAATTCTCTCTCCTACATTATTTTATTCTCACAACACCATTATAATTACTATTCCCTCAACTCATTCTCTCTCCTATTTAATTTTTCACACTCACAACACTTTTTCCACTCATTCTCTCTCCTAATACTATAATAATATTCCTTAATTCCCGTGCCAATTCAAAATTTTCTAAGTGAGTTGGGACGGAGGGAGTATTTAAAAAGTAAAATTATGATTATTATTATCATCATTTATAACAAAAAAATATACTTCACAATTAATTAATTTTCACAAAAAAAATATTGAAAAATTAAAAAGAACAATAATAAAGAAAGTATAATTAAGAAATTTATATTTAAAAAAGAGTATTTTTTTTTGTGTCCAAATTAAATGAAATTAGTCTCTAATTAAAGAGGAAAAAAAATTATGAATTTTGGTGTAAAAAGTTTTATTTTTTTTTTTATAAAATAATTGAGGTCGAAAAAATGGGAGGAAAAATATAAATCCGGAAATGAACCAGCCAATAAAAGTGCGCCACGTGGCTCATTAAAAAAAAAAGAAAAAAAAGATAAACCTGAGAGTACACGCGCCTTTGTCGGCGCGTGTACGGCACGCGCCAGACTCCCCTCCAATCAGGGACAGCCACGTCATCCGGGGTTACTAAAACTTCAACTCTGCCACAGCGTGAAATTACTAAATTGCCCCTGATTTGGGCGGGAGTTTGACAATCCTCCTTTTATATATAGATAGATTATTATAATATTTTCTACTCCACATTCTCTCTCCTACATTTTCATATTCACAACACTTAATCCATTTTACATTTTCTTTAATTTTTGTGCAATACCCATTAAAAATTATCTTAATAAACGCTTTTACCCAAAAAAAATTACTAAACAAAATATTTATAAAATGAATAACAAAAATATTTGTTATTTTTATTATTAAATATATAAAACCACACATTTTTAAGCTCTTTTAAAATAAAATTTGAAGTTTATTTAATAACGAAAGAAATAATTGTAACCACAGCCTCTCCTTTGGTGAGATGCGCTTTGTATGACTTGGTGCAACTTCTCAGACTATTCTCATCAGTGATCTCAATTCAACTCAATCTTAAATAAAATATTAATTTTTCTCACTTTCATATACACCACTCCAACCTTATATAATTTATACTCTCATCAGTGACCCAACCCAACCCAACCTTTAATAAAATATTTATTTTTCTTTACTTCAACTTATCTAAAATATTTATCATTTTATTTTTTTAAATAATATATTAGTAATAATATTTCTAAAATTATCCGTACAATTATTAAAAATAATTACCCATACAATTATAAAAAAATTTATGAATTTTGATATTTTTTTATTTTATATAATTATATAAAATATATTAATTTTAAAAATAAATAAATTTATATAAACAGATGTCACCCAATAAAAGGGTGACATGTGTAAAAAAAAAAGGAAAAAGTCCTGAAAATTGACAATACCTTTTTTTTTTCAACCCAACCCAGAGTGACCTATCGGTGATGGTCACCAATGGGGATAGTCTCGAAGCAACTTTAATGATGAGTGTCAAAATTTAATTTTGATATCCAAATAAAGAAGTTAGCATCTATAATGCTTAACATTATAAGTATCAAATTTTGATAAACAGTTAAAAAAAGATATAAAAGTTGGTACCTTGTTTAACTACTTTAATTTGCCAATTTTTTATATATAATTTAATTATTTATTTGACATTTGACATTTACATTGAAATTTATATTTGTATATTTATAAAACATAAAATTTAATAAATAATTTGTAAATGAAAAAGAGGGACTTTTTTATTTGTATGGTATACAGTTTTATTTTATTTTATTTTAAATTCAATTGGTATTCAATTATTATTTAACACTATCTATAGTATAAATGGAAACTTGTCATTGCTACAGTACAATGAACAGTTTTAATGGCCAAATTTCTCATTTTGCCCTCACTAAGTTGTCTCTTTCCCATTTTGGCCATAAAAAAAAATTAAATTAAAAAAAAAAATGTGTCCTCGAACACGGACTTTTACTAATTTATATTTAATTATTAAAAATAGTAAACGTGAAGGAATTTCAATAAAACAAAAATAAAAATATTAAGTTATTAATTTGATAGATGGTAATTAAATAACCGTGAATAGTTTCATAAACTTTTGATAACTAATTTTATACATGGGAGATGTCCTTATATTATACTCCCTCCGTCTCACATGAAAATGGCATAAAATTTTTTTTTGGCGTCCCATTTGAAAGGCAAATTCTAAATACAGGGAGTGTTAAATACAGGGATTAAGGGAAATTACTCATTTGCCCCTTTATATACCCATTTTTTTTTTTTTATCCTTCATTTCAAACACTCTCTCTCTCAGACTCTCCCTCTTCTCTGTGAACGAACGAGAAACACTCTCTCTCTCAGGCGATTTCAATCGACTCGCAACAATGGTGAGAGTAAAAATCCCGGCGTCCCAACCCCGCCGCACTGGAGCCGACGCTACCGCCAAAGTAATCGTCGCCGGAGCGTCCTCTTCGACCGTGCCCGTAAAGAAGGTAAACTTAAACCTAATTTAATGGGACATCTCGAGTGAAACCACTCGAGATGCATCTCGAGTGGGTTTATACGAGATGTCTCGTATAAACCCACTCGAGATGCATCTCGAGTGGTTTCACTCGAGATGTCATCCCACTGTTGTTGTTGATTTGTGTTAGATTGTTTAAAATTGAATCCAAGTTTTGGCATAAACTCGGGTAGCAATGAACTGGGTTTTAATGGGACATCTCGAAGTGAAACCACTCGAGATGCATCTCGAGTGGGTTTATACGAGATGTCTCGTATAAACCCACTGAGATGCATCTCGAGTGGTTTCACTCGAGATGTCATCCCACCGTTGTTGTTGATTTGTGTTAGATTGTTTAAAATTGAATCCAAGTTTTGGCATAAACCGGGTAGCGATGAACTGGGTTTTAATGGGACATCTCGAGTGAAACCACTCGAGATGCATCTCAGTGGGTTTATACGAGATGTCTCGTATAAAACCCACTCGAGATGCATCTCGAGTGGTTTCACACGAGATGTCTCTAATGTATTGTCTCTCTCTTATTTCCAGGTTTTTGTAGGCACGTGAACCTATGGCCGTTTCAATTTAGAAAGAGGAAGGCCGATAAGCGTTTGGAGAGAGAAGAAAACCTGGAGGAAGGCTCCTAAGACGAGGGAGCCACACTGATGATGAGCGGGAGGAGGAGGCGCGGTCGATAGGGATAGTGGGGAGGAGGAGGAGGATAGTTCGATGGGGAGGAGGAGGAGGATAGTTCGATGGGGAGGAGGAGAGTGATAGTTCTGCTCTGGTGGTGGAGGTGGAGGTGGAGGTGGAGGTGGAGATGATGATGATGATGATGGTGGAGGTGGAGGTGAGGAGGAGGTGGAGGAGGAGCAGGAGGAGGAGGAGGATATAGTAGAGCCTAGGGGACCACCGAGACATGGGAGGAGAGCGGGGTCGGGTTGTGGCTATCGGGCGGGGACGGGGAGGAGGCAGGGTGTGGAGGGCGACCATCACGGCAGCTTGAGAGGGACCCCGGTGGTGGCCCGCAGGATGTTTCCTTGCTATACGGGTTCGGTGATCACCGAGCCTGGACAGATTTGGAGTGACTCCATTAGTGAGTCATTAGTGACTTTCCAGACGAGACCGACGCATCTCGGGATAGGTAAGCTACTAATTAATGTGATATGTTTAAAATCTTGAAGTCATTTATACCACACACACACCGTAAATATTCCTTTACTTATCCCGTGCCGCTTTTCTCGAGAATTGATTATATTTTTGTTTCGAATCAACAGGTTCGACCGTGATGCGCATCCGGCCGCCGATAGAGCCCGGGCCGGCCCTCGTGGATGCGTCGGGCCTCCAGCAGCCTGCACGGTGCGGTCATTCGAGGCCGAACCATGCGGCTGCTTCTGGCATTTTTGGAACGGTGGTCTCCCGAGACTAACTCGTTCCATATGCCTTGGGGGAGATGACGATCCTTATTTGCATGACGTCTTTCATATCCTAGGTATGTTGTTGTTATATACTACACTCCGTCCCGCACGACTTAGGATTTTGGTCAACTTGAGTTCACTTTGACCGAGTAATTTAAACAAAAAATAATTATCCAAATAAAATTCTAAAATTGTTATTGTATCAAGCCTATATGAACCGTCTACATTCATGTCAAGCATTACCGTTTATTTTTATAAATTCATCTCTTGTCTTGAAATGTTTATGTTCATTTTCATTTTACAGTATCACCCGTGTAGGCCGAATTCGGTATCCGACCCGGCACGACCTATCCGGCATCCGTAGCCACCTCCGCCTGATCGGCACTGGGTACTCACGAGGAGGTCGAGCGCCATTTACTCGTAGGGGGCATGACAGATGCCCAAGCGTGCGTCCGCGTATATCCCGCACCTATTGGGCCGCACGATGTTCGTGGACAAGAGCGGGATAAGGTGCCCTCACTCTACCTTCCCTTTGCATGGATCTAGACAGCCTCCCCACTCTCTCCCGGGGATCGGCCACTTTGGCATATATGTACCGAGAGTTGGGGAAGGCGTCCGCATCCGGATGCAAGATGGGCGGTTGTGCGGCTCTCCTAGAGGTACATCTTACTCCATTCACTTTCTTTTACCTGTCTACTCCCCCCACCTCTCGTTATTAAATGTTGCATTTGAGTAGTTTTTAATACTTTTTACATACATATCGAGCTGGATATACGAGTACTTTCGGGTTTTCGGCGGGATTCTTGACCCGCGGTGGCGGCGAGGCGTAGCCGAGAGCCCGTAGATGGTCTCGTGATGATTCGAGCAGGAGGTCGTTCGATCATCTTGTGCGGTATCGCCGCATTCTTGACGGGATGGGGGCGACGGTGTGAGTTATTCATATTAAAAGCTGTTATACGTTTTTGTGTCCTTCCTTCCGATATTATGTTGACTTTGCCTAACAATGTCTACTCACGGGTTATTTGGACTCCATATGGGACCGGGTCGGACACGATACGCACTGTTTCATACTACGGGGGTGTTATACGCTTCGTGACATCACCGAGGCGTATATGGGCGATCGTGTGACCGGGCGGTTCGGGTACCGACGAGAGGATCCCAGGCTTGCCCCCATAGCGAGCGAGATATGCGTTTTGGCAAAGGGTCGAAGGGGTATCGAAGCATTATGGTGGTGACATAGATCACTTGGGCGGATTGGGTTGAGTTTGGCATGGCGGAGTTCGGGCCGATACCCGTTGGGGGCCACTATTTACGGGAGATCATCCCGCGCCTTTGTTCCTCACGTGACTCCGGATTATATGGCTTGGTTTCAGTGCGAGGAGTCATATTCGGATAGCTAATCCGATACACGATCCCCAGGTGACATTCCACCTCCCCCACCTCCCCAAGGCGATGTTCCACCGCGGCTATGGTTGCAGAGGCACGAGCTAGGCTACGCCATTCTTTGACGGATGAGAGGTTCCCGGAAGGACGCGAGAGCTACTCTTAGAGAGATCTACGAGATGTTAGGAGGTCCCACTTAGGATTTATTTGTTTGCTTCGGTTTGAACTTGTAGTGGACACCTTTTTAGATTGTTTTAGTTTTGTTGTTGATGTTGTGTTGTAACTCCACTTCCTTTAATATTTTGACCAATGTCATAAGCATGAAAAAAGTCTTAAAATGTCATCTAGATCTTAGAAAAAATTTAAAAAAAAATAAAAAACCTATACGTGTACCACTTTCGGATGCTCGGGACATATTCCTTAAAACCCTAAAAAATGGGACATTTTTGTAACTCCACTTCCTTTAATATTTTGACCAATGTCATAAGCATGAAAAAGTCTTAAAATGTCATCTAGATCTTAGAAAAAATTTAAAAAAAATAAAAAACCTATACGTGTACCACTTTCGGATGCTCGGGACATATTCCTTAAAACCCTAAAAATGGGACATTTTTGTAACTCCACTTCCTTTAATATTTTGACCAATGTCATAAGCATGAAAAAGTCTTAAAATGTCATCTAGATCTTAGAAAAAATTTAAAAAAAATAAAAAACCTATACGTGTACCACTTTCAGATGCTCGGGACATATTCCTTAAAACCCTAAAAAATGGGACATTTTTGTAACTCCACTTCCTTTAATATTTTGACCAATGTCATAAGCATGAAAAAGTCTTAAAATGTCATCTAGATCTTAGAAAAAATTTAAAAAAAAATAAAAAACCTATACGTGTACCACTTTCAGATGCTCGGGACATATTCCTTAAAATCCTAAAAAATGGGACATTTTTGTAACTCCACTTCCTTTAATATTTTGACCAATGTCATAAGCATGAAAAAGTCTTAAAATGTCATCTAGATCTTAGAAAAAATTTAAAAAAAAATAAAAAACCTATACGTGTACCACTTTCAGATGCTCGTGACATATTCCTTAAAACCACTAAAAATGGGACATTTTTGTAACTCCACTTCCTTTAATATTTTGACCAATGTCATAAGCATGAAAAAGTCTTAAAATGTCATCTAGATCTTAGAAAAAATTTAAAAAAAAATAAAAAACCAGGGTTTATGGAAAATATGACATCTCGTGTATATTAACACGAGATGATACTTGAACATCTCGTGTATAACTACACGAGATGATAGTTGAACATCTCGTGTAGACCTGCTCGAGACGCGTCTAAATTTCCATAAATCGTTGCGTTGAAAGGAATTTGACGTTTAAAATTCCGAACATAAATCCAGAAAACACACCAACGCCATTCTCATTCAAAAATTCAATTTTTTAAGTTCATAACATGGATTCCTCAAATAATAACATGGATTCCTCACATAATTCTCCCCAAAGTTCTCCAAGTTTCAATGATTATGCCTCACAAACTTCTCCACAAAATTCTTATGATTGTGTTGACCTTGATACGATAGATTTTCTCATTGATGAAGAAGAAGAAATCTTACAAAATATTCCTCCACATCAACATTCTCCAAGTGTCAATGATCCTAGCTTCGATGAAGTAAGTTGTTAATTTTTTTTTTTGTGTATTGTGATCAAAATAAAAATAAAAATCCCATCTTGTTTTAAAAATCCCATCTTGTTTTTTTTTAAAGCGTACGGGGGACATCTCGGGTAAATACACTCGAGATGCATCTCGAGTGAGTTTACTCGAGATGTGTCTCGTGTAATATTACTCGAGATGTGTCTCGAGTGGATATACCCGAGATACATCTTTGGATCCTGAAGCGGCGATACTCTTGTATTTGTATTTTGCGGGGTTCCTACCGGACATCGATGATGAATTCACTACATCACAAACATTTCAAACTCGGGTGAGCTTCTTGCCCATGTACAAGCCATCGCGAGGCGCCGTAATATATACCTTGTTATAAAGGACTCGAAGAATAGACGTGGAAATGTTCTTGCGTACGCAAACATAATTTGTCATTTTGGTGGACAACACGGGGCCGGAAGATCAATGAACAAAAGGAAGACAAGGACGAAGAAAAGGGATTGCACTTTTAGACTATATGCCAAAGAAAGGGGTGGTGATGGGTTATGGGGTTATGTTGTGAAGAATGGGGTGCATAATCATGAATTTCCTAAGTATCAGGAAGGGTTTCTGTCGGAAATTGACACCGGTGAATACGCGGCGGTTTGTACCGCGAGCGAATGTTCGTTGCGTC
Organism: Adenophora triphylla var. japonica; assembly: GCA_022495995.1. Lineage (NCBI taxonomy): Eukaryota > Viridiplantae > Streptophyta > Magnoliopsida > Asterales > Campanulaceae > Adenophora > Adenophora triphylla. Next base: position 46,190 of record JAFEMH010007028.1, read on the forward strand.
CGAATAACATAGTAGGAATGTTAAAGATGCAAGATGAGACGAACGTCGGCACTCCGATGCACGTTCGCAACGCGATCACAAAGTATAGAGAAGGAGAAAGACGAGGGGAGGACCGCGCTTCAACATTTCCTAAAATTGCTCGCCGATGATGGGTATACATACTTCATGAGGATTGACCACGAGAGTGGCACGATCGGAGATATATTCTTCGCTCACCCTACGGCATTGAAGATTCTTAAGCGTTTTCCGTATGTTATCGAGGTGGCTGCACCTTCAACACCAACTGCTACGGATTGTACTTCTTGCGGTTGTGGGGTTTACTTCTACCGGCCATAATTTCACAATCGCGTCTGTGTTCCTCGGGCATCAGTACGGGTGATTATAAATGGGTATTGGAATGTTTGCTCGATCTGTTTACACCTCCTCGGTTGCCTACGGTTTTTGTCACGAGATCGGGAGTTGGGTTTCATCGGTGCTATCCGTTTAGTTTTTCCCACACCGCACACATCTTGTGTCGGAGGCATATAGAGATGAATGTTAGAGAGCGTGGGTTGAAAGAAACCGGTAGCATTGACTTTGCGAGTCGTTCATGCGGGAGGTTCAATAAAGCAATCTCGGCCTCTACCTCCGACGAATGGGATGAACGTTGGAAGAATTTTCTTGTCGATTACAAATCTTACCCTAAATTATTGGATTACCTCGGCGATACGGATTACTCCGTACGCTCGGAATATTCTCGTCCATGCACACGGATGTGTTGAAACACTTTGGGACCCATCTGACAAACGAGGTGTGAGGGTGAGCATAACGAGGTTGAAGAAGGCATTGGAGAGTGCTTCTTCTACTTATGACACGATCTTGAGACGACTCGTAGAATCTTTCATATCCGGCTAACAAATATCAAGCGGTTTATGAATAGAGCGAAGACCGAACTCCACTTGATTTGGATAAACTTAATCATTTTTCGCAACCTATTGACTAGAGTGTCGGTACATGGTTTGGATCTTATCGAGAAAGGAGCGGTCTCGAATTCGGACACTCAAGTATGGTCGTACTCGGGTTATGTCATCAATGAGGCGATTGCGGGTGTTACATCGGGCGGACACATGGACTTCCCTGTTCCCGTGAGATTTCACATATAGAGGAGCGTGGGGGACGGATTGAGCTTTCCATGATTGATGAGTTACGGAAGAAGTTGGACATTGAAGTGGACACCCGTTCATCGAGGATCCCTACATAGATATCGGCGAGTTTTCGAGATGTGTTGGCTAGAGTTGAGACGGCACACGAGCCGTAAGGAGAAGGTTATTATGGCATATGGAAGAAGGGCTTAATCACCACGCGATGGTTGCTTAGAGCCGAGATCATACTTGGCGAATCGGCCCAGGCCGGAAGTTGAGAGAACAGTCGAATTGGGAGCATACAAACAACTTTTATGGAGTCCCCGCTACACCGCCCTCGACTAGAAAAGGGTATGTATTTTCATGCAAATTATGCCTCAAATCTTTGGGTGTTTGTTGTACATTTGACACTTTGCTTCTCACACTTCTTTTTATTTTTCCTGTTTCGAGGTCTAGATGTGCATTCATGGCATCAACCCAAGGGAGTTTGGATTCCACGCGCAAACGGAAATCACCTACCAAACCCACACCATCAACCCACGCTAGTACTCCTACGTCTCATCCACCGCTAGCTCCTTGGGTCGTGGGAGAGGACGGGGTCGAGGTCGAGGTCGAGGTCGAGGACGGGGTCGAGGACGGGATCATGGTCGGGGACGTGGAGAGGGAAATGGACATCCCAATCACACTAGTATATACGACTCCGCGTACTTGGCGTATTTTCCGCCTTTCATTATCCACTTATATTGGAGGCATCACCAGCGTCAAAGGAGATGGTCATTGTGGCTATAGAGCCGTAGCATTACAAATATACGGAGATGAGGAGTCGTGGGGCCGAGTTCGCTCGGAATGTTACACGAGAGGTGCGTGATCACCAAGAGCTTTATGAGAGAGTTCTATCTTGGATACAGGTATCGGAGGCATTACGTAAGCTTGCTTGTTATGAGCAAGTGGGCGCCCAGGCTATTATTGGATGACGCTCCCGAGAGGTTGGGCACATCATTGCCGAGGTATAACGTGGCGTTTATTTCGTACGGATCTAGCGGTGGCAACTTATGCCTTCGGTGACCGTACGTGCGGGAAGTCTGACCACCGACGGACACGGTTGTCTTTGGGACAAGTCCCCACCCATTTTATAGCGGTATGATACTTTACTTTATCATCTATATTATATTAGTTATATTTTGTTGTCCTACTTATAGTCGTTATATTTGATGGCCTTGTATTTAGCTGTTAATGCTTTTGCGGCTTCACATGTTAGGCAATGATTACCCCATTCCACAGCCTTTAGCTCCACTTGGAGGTCCCGATGTGATCAGCGCAAGGCAAGCTGCACCTCCCGTACCAAGATAGGACATCGTAGTACGATCGACTATATGAGGAGGACAGGCGATGCAAGAAGACAAAGATTACATTTGGGATAGTATATGTGTTATGGTTTTTTATTTATCCACTTTGTATGAATGTTTGAATTAATTGCTTTCGTTTCGTAAACACTTTCATTTCGTAAACAATTTGGCGATACTATACGTGTAATGGTATATTCATCCCTCCCATGGTTTTTGTGGAGATGTCCTATCACATTCACAATCAAATTTTATTCCAAGTTCGAGTCTCTTGTTAGCTTTTCTGTTCTTTGAAGTGAAACATTATCCCATCTTGTTTTTTTTTAAAGCGTACGGGGGACATCTCGGGTAAATACACTCGAGATGCATCTCGAGTGAAGTTTACTCGAGATGTGTCTCGTGTAATATTACTCGAGATGTGTCTCGAGTGGATATACAGAGATACATCTTTGGATCTGAAGCCCGGCGATACTTCTTGTATTTGTATTTTGCGGGGTTCCTACCCGGACATCGGTGATGAATTAACTACATCACAAACATTTCAAACTCGGGTGAGCTTTTCTGTTCTTTGAAGTGAAACATTAGCCTCGATGCATATCTCGTGCCTTGACTAGAGATGTCCTCTTGTATCTCGGGTAGACTTACACGACATAAATCTCGTGTAAATGTACCCGAGATATGTCGTGTAAGTCTACCCGAGATGTAAGAGGACATCTCGGGTAGACTTACACGAGACGGGCAGGGGCAGCGATGGAATAAATTAGATCCCTGTATTTAAGATCCCTGTATATAAATATATCCCATTTGAAAGGACACAATTCAAAAAGGAAATTTTTTATTACTTCTTTATTTGTGGGATCCACTTGTCATACTCTCACAATAAATATCCCCTAACTTTTCCCTACCCACTTTCTCTTTCCTACATCACCTTTCACTCACAATATTTATTTCACTATATACTTTTTTCTCTTTTCTACATCACTTTTCTTAATTCTCGTGCAAGGATAAAAAAATGTCATTTCAAGCGGGAATGAGAGAGTATTTATAATTTATTACTATATTGAGTCTCATAAATAATTTAGTTTCAATTGTGAAAACATTTATTGACTAGATATAGAGTACATTTTTAATTTATACTCCGTTCGTTTCCATAAAAGCTTTACTAATTATTCAAAAGACTTCCCGTTAAAACCTTTACCTTTCATTTTTGGCAAATAATCTTTACTATTTCCTTCATTCATTATCTCTCCTAATTCACTATTACACTCACAACACTTTTCAAATTTATTATTTTCTTCGCTTAATTCTCTCTCCTATTTTCAAATTACACTCACAACATTTTTTTTCCCACTTATTTTCTAATATTTGTACCCATTCAAAAAGGTGAAAGGGTGAAACATTTATTGGGACGGAGAGAGTATATTATTTTTAAATCAAATCCCTCTTTAACATTATTATTCGGATAACCAGAAGAAAAAATTAATAAATATAGCGAATAAAATGCCACGTGTACAATACATGGAGACAGTGACTTTATCCATTTGATGATGCCACCTAACAATGATGGTGACTTTTGCTCCTAAATCTTGTTATGGGCCCCACACCACTCGCAACCGTTCTTTTATTTTACGACGACAATATATACTCGCGTCACAACTCACATTCAAAGATAAGATAGGGGTAAATGGTTCGACTTAAATCGCTGTTTAAAATCGAATCAAATTTAATTATGTGGGTTAGTTCGATTTTTAAGTAATTGTGGTTTGATTTAATTTTAAAATTTGTTAAATTGTGTGGTTCAGTTTGGTCTATGATTTAGATTCTCAAATCACGGTTCGAGATCGCAAGATCGAACTACCAAATTGAACCAATAAATCAAATCACCAAACCGCTCAATATTAACCATAAATATATGTTCCCTCCGTCCCGCCCGAAAAGCCACTATTTTCATTTTGGGCTTCCCATTTAAAAAGACACTTTTTCAAAAAGGAAAGTTTTTATTACTATTCTACCCACTCATTCTCTCTCCTACTTTACTTTTACACTCACAACATTCTCTCTCCTAACTATTCCTCCCACTCATTCTCTCTCCTATTTAATTTTTCATACTCACAACATTTAAACTTTTTCTCTTTCCTACATCATTTTTCTTAATTTGCGTGCGAGGTTTGGTTTGGACATTTTCGGGCGGGACGGAGGGAGTATATCTTTCATTTTCATCTTATATTTAGATTTTAAAACCCTTAATTCTATTTATGGGTTTTAGCCCATAACCTTTTTTTCTTTTGGTTTATCTTATTACAATAATGTTAATTCATTCTTTAGCACATACGATTACAAGTACTCAAATGACATATTGTTATCATAAACATTGAAGCACAATTTAAAGTTATGTTTAAATACTGAATTTTTTTTATGTATGTTATGTTTGAAAAATTCAAACAAACATGACAATGAATTGTATAGTTTGAAACCTTGTTATAATAAATTGTTTAAGCAATATTCTATTTCATGGTTTGAACCGTGGTTTGAATTGTGTAAATCGCGGTTCAAAACGTAAAATCAAACCGCGGTTCGAATCAAACCAAATTAAACTATGATAATTTGGTTCGATTCAATTTGAAAATTTTCATGATTCAATTCAATTTGAAATTTTTTCAAATCGTTGACTAGTGATTTGATCCATAAATTAGTTCAAACTAAACCATTTACACCCCTACATGCAGATAATCAGGGAATCGATAGTTCTTTGGAAGATGAATAAAATGGAAGTATTAGGGGGCGTTTGGTTGGAAGGAAAGTGGGGAAAAGGAATGGAAAACTCACTCTTTTCTATTCATTTCCTCTGTTTGGTTCAATCTTTTTAAAAAAAAAAAATTCGAAGGAAAGTTGAATTCTTTCAATCTTCACAAAATTGATGAAAAGTTAAATTCCTTTGGCAATGGAAAAAAAAAATTTTTTTTTGACCAAAATACCCCCAAACCCTACCCACCCCTACCCAAATTCCACCCAGCTCTCTACGCCCCACCCCACCCCCCTAACGAATTTTTTTTTTTTAATTTTTTTTTCTGCCTACCCTCCCCCCCACCCTACCCTCCCCCCCACCCCCCCACCCCACAAAAAATTTTTTTTATTTTTTCTGCCTACCCTCCCCCACCTTACCCCACCCCACCCCCCACCCCCACGATTTTTTTTTTTTTTATTTTTTTCCGCCACCCTACCCTCCCCCCCCACCCTACCCCCCCCCACGAAAAAAAATTTTTTTTACTCATTTTGCATACCCCCTACCTACCCCCCACCCCCACCCCCTCCCAATTTTTTTTTTTTTTTTTAAAAGGGTAAATTGGTCATTTTATATGCTTTCATTCCATTCCTATAATTTATATTTTCAAACCAAACATGATTTGCCAAGGAATTGAATGACAATTCCATTCCATTTCGTGTCAACCAAACGGAGGGGGTTGACCAGTTTTTTTCCATTCCAATTCCTTAAGGAATTCAATTCCATTGACAATTTCATTTCTTCACTTTTTTTCCATCGAATCAAACGTCCCCTTAGGGTATCTTCGAGTCAACGGTTATTTTTTAAACAATTTTTGCTTTAAATTACACTTGTCAAATGAGTTATGAGGAGGATCAAGTTTGGAATGAGTCGGATAATAACAGATTGAAATATTGTGGTGAGTGAAACTCTTTATCTTTATGACCCGTTTTGCAATACTCCATTAGGCCACTCCCATCAGTGACTCTCATGAGAGAGTCACTGCAAAAAAAAAAAAAAGAAAAATTCAAAGAAAGTCACGGAAACATGCAACCTAGGTTGGCTAATTGCCGCTAGGTTGACCACGTAGGTCACAATTTGCATCTTTTTTTTTTTTTTTTTTTTTGATCAAATTATTTTGATTTTGTATTTATATAAATATATTTTTAAAATTAATATATTTTATATATTAATTTTATTTTTAAAAGTTTGAGTTGGGTTGGGTTGGGTCGAGGTCACTGATGGGAGTATAAATTATATAAGGTTGGGTTGGGTTGGGTTGGATGAGAGAAATTAATATTTTATTTGAGGTTGGGTTGGGTCAGGGTCACTGATGGAGATGGTCTTAGTCTCAATTGAATTAGAATTTTCTTCCCCGGTATATATTATTAAGAAACTAGCCTAAGCCCGTGTTCAAGGTCACGTTTTTTGTTTTAATTTTTTTTTTAATTTAAAATATATATTTTTTTTTTATATATGCCAGTGTCCAAGGCCACATTTAAAAAAAAAAAATTATAATTTTTTTTTTAAGGGCGAAATGGGAAAGGGAGTGAATAGTGAGGGCAAAATGGTCATTTCCGCGGATGAAACTATTCACACCACTGTTCAAAACAATGGTGTGATTTATAATATACTCCCTCCGTCCCGGAACAATCTTCACACTTTCCCTTTTGGGCGTCCCAAAACTTACTTCACACATTTAAAACTTACCTAAAATGGAAATGAATCTTTACTATTCCCTCCACTCATTCTCTCTCCTACATTATTTTAATACTCACAACACCATTATAATTTACTATTCTCTCCACTCATTCTCTCTCCTATTTTATTTTCACACTCACAACACTTTCAATATAATACTTCCTCCTTAAAACCAAATGCAAAACAGTGCTTTTAAAGATTGTTCTAACGTAGGGAGTAGATATTAATATAATAAAAGAAAATAGAAGTATTAAAAGAGTCATTATTGTGTGAATATGAAAAATAAAATAAGTAAGAAAAATAGTAAAAAAATTATTTTTGTTAGTAGGACAAACGGAGCTAAGAAAAGTTGTTGCCACATTTGAAATTTGAAACATTGTTTACTACGACCCCACCTTGTTGGGTCAAATCAACAGTAAACAACCCCCAAAAAATGCAAGGGCAATTAAGTCATTTAAAGTTTGATAATGTCATCTTCGTAAATAATCCCAAAATCACAGGCGCGTATATCTCAAAAATATTCAGGACAACTTTTAGTACAGACGACTGGGAGAACCAGACCCCATTTTTTCTTCTTCTCTGTCCTCTTGCTTTCTTCGACCGTCACTCTCTCTCCCCCTCCGTATTCCCCTACACCGGGTGCTCTCAGATCTGAGCCGCTGGCGAGGCTTTCCGGCTAGCGTACTCCGAAGTAAGATCTCCGGTAAGCCTTATCTGTTTCAGCTCGGAAATGCGCTTTTCTCTTGCACTGTTGTGGCTACATTGTTTAATATTGATGTGGTCGTTCATTTGTTGGTTCGATTAAATTGATATGAACTCGAGATCCGAGTGTTTTTGAAGTTTGCTCAGAAGTTGATTTGAAGCAAATGTAGCTTATTTAGTGATTGACCGGTGTACATTTCGTGTACGAACAACTGGACAAGGGTTTTGAGTGCTTGAATTATTTTACGTTTCTGTGAAGTTTTTTCTTATACGCTGTTTTTTGAGTGCATCAATGAATTGAATTGGTCATCTGTAAGACTTCGGACTGTTTAAATGTGTGAGATCTTGCTTAGCATTGCCGATTACTTGTTAATCAGCCTGTAACTTTGTAGTTTATGTTTTAATATGGTAATTTGGAAATTAGTTGTTTATCAGTTTGGAACTTGAATGGTGTTTGGTTATGTTCTTACATCTCAAAACTGCTTACCTATTATCGTGAAATTTAATATTCAAGTTTTTTTTTGAGTGCTCACAAGCACGAATTAAAATGTCACTCTGCATTTAAGGGTGTATTGAGTTAATATGATTTCTTGCCATTTTGTTATGAACTGTTTTGTGTTGTTATTTTTGTTATCAACTGTTGTATATGGTCATTTGGAAACTCCGTTTGTACTGCGCATAGTCTTACCCCTGTACAGCCAGTCAAAAGACCAGATATTGATGGAGGGTTGTGTTAGGTTGCTTCAACGACGCTGTAAAACACTGTCCAATCACTACGAACATGAGTATTATTGATCCTAGAGCGTGTTGGATTATGTTTAGTTGTGTTCCCTCAAATTATATCTGATTGGATAAAGTTTGGTCCTCATAGTATAGAGGTCATTATGACAAAGAATCCTCTAGTACTTGTTTCTCTTTCTTGTTTTTCTTTTTTTTGATGCTCAGTAAACATGTTTTTTTGAATACTTACTGCTGTAGGTTAGGTTGCCCTAATCGAGAATGGCAGCAGGATAGTCGAACACCTCTTCTCGGAGAAACCACTTGTGGTTCTTTGTTGCAAAGCAATTGCAGGCAATTCACTTTCTTTGTACTTCTGATTTGCAGCTTGTTTACATTTTTTATATGGTATTCGCTATATTTGAATGGTAGTTGGTGATATACTCTCAAGCTATAAATGAAGGGGGTTTAGTGGTAGAGAAGGTTCAAGTTTCAATGTGTGTCAAGTCGATTGACATTTGAAAGTTTCTATTTTTATGCAGAAAATCTGGGACGAAGTTGGTGAAAGTGATGAAGAACGAGACAAGATGCTTCTTCAGCTGGAGCAAGAATGCCTGGACGTATATAAGAGGAAGGTTGACCTGGCTGCAAAGTCAAGGGCACACCTTCTTCAGGCACTGGCAGATGCTAACCTCGAACTGTCCAGGCTTCTTTCAGCCCTCGGAGAAACAAACTTTCCTGGAATCGTGAGTGATGGTTTACTTTGAGAATTAGACTGAATATCATAAGCAATATGTGTTCATTTCAGAAGTCACTAAAATGTATTATGGGCGTAATGTTGGTTACCTCTTGGTTTTATCTGGTTTTGATGGTAGCCCGAGAAGACTGCTGGTACAATCAAAGAACAACTTGCAGCTATTGCACCAGCACTAGAACAGCTGTGGAAACAAAAAGAGGAGAGGATAAAAGAATTTTCAGATGTACAGTTCCAAATACAAAGGATATGTGGAGAAATTGCTGGTAGTAATGAGCAGGCAGGAAGCCATACAGTTGATGAGTCGGACCTAACATTGAAGAAACTAGATGAATTTCAGGTTCAGCTACAAGAACTACAAAAAGAAAAGGTAATTTAAATTGTCTGTGCTTCAATCATTAAGCTTCTGCTAGTAGCAAAGGAACTGCTTAATTTTCCAATTGCTGAGTTGAGATGATCAATTTGTTGTTGTTGTTGTTGTTGTTGTTGTTGAGTTGAGATGATCAATTTGTGTTTGTTTGATCACACAGAGTGAGAGATTACATAAGGTGCTTGAATTCGTAAGCACTGTACATGATCTTTGTGCTGTTCTTGGGATTGATTTCATCAGTACTGTTACTGAGGTTCACCCAAGCCTGAACGACTCTACCGGTGTACATTCAAAAAGCATAAGTAACGACACATTATCGAGGCTCGCTAAGACTGTCTTAGCATTAAAAGAAGATAAAAAGCAGAGATTGCATAAGGTAAATATGTTAGATTCAACTCTTGATACTTTCAACGAGATCATTTGAAGGTTTTACTTCTCCTTAATTTTCTTGTGACCTTGTCTCATGAATTAACTCTATGAGCTGGAAATTGATTAAATTAGAAACTTTGCCTGTTGCTCCATTACAGTTTGATAATATTCAGCAAGGTATCTTGATATGTACGAAATGCAAGTGGGTGAATATTTACTTGAAATGCAACTTAGGCACTAGATATTTGCATTAGTTTAAAGCTCACATTGTAGCTTATACATCTTCTTCGAAAATAGGTACTTTTCCTCCTTGTTTTATAGAAGTTTTTTTATTTTTAATGGCAAATCCATCTTCCATGCTAAGACTTATCATGGATATTTTCTTGAGGTTTCTGTATATGATTTACTTTGCATGCGATGCAATCCTGTATTTCTTCAGAACTTCCTGTGTCCTTTATCAACTTCTGAATCATGTCTACCTGATCTCTGTTCTAACTTCCAACGTGGTGCTATTAATGTTCAGATATCTGATTATATTTTCACTGTAACAGCTTCAAGAATTAGCTACTCAGCTGACTGATCTTTGGAATTTGATGGATACCCCGGAAGAGGAACGGAGCTTGTTCAATCACGTTACCTGTAACATATCAGCTTCAGTGGATGAAGTAGCTATCCCTGGGGCTCTTGCCCTGGATTTGATTGAGCAGGTATCTCATAAATACTCTTCATCTTGTAGACTTGATTTAAATAAGTGGTCAGCCTTATGGTATTAGTATGTGATCTCTTCTTCACATTTTCAAGGCCGAGGTGGAAGTTGATAGGCTTGATCAATTAAAAGCTAGCAGAATGAAGGAAATTGCTTTTAAGAAGCAGGGTGAGCTCGAAGAAATTTTTGCCCGTGCTCACATAGAGATCGAGCCAGAGGTTGCTCGAGAAAAAATTATGGCACTGATTGATTCTGGGAATATCGAGCCCTCCGAATTGCTGGCAGACATGGATAATCAGATTGTTAAAGCAAAAGAAGAGGCTCTCAGCCGGAAAGATATACTGGATAAGGTTGAGAAATGGATGTCAGCTTGCGAAGAAGAAAGTTGGCTTGAAGATTATAATAGGGTATCTCTTTCTGATTCCACTGTTTCTTTCATATCAATGTCTTAATGTGTGTGCATGTGTGAGCTATGTTTTTTTTTTTTTTACTTTTTTGTGGGCGTGCTCCACATTACTTGGGGCTCTGCGCAAGAAGATTTTTGCCTGCATGTGTCTGGCAATATCATGAAAATTGCAGCAATGATGCTGAAATCTGTCATGCCACATTTTGCTTTTCTTTTTTTCCACGATCTTGACTTATCGAATTATTGACTGTGGGAACTTTGGCTGTAGGATTTAGAGTGCCATTTATTTCTTTTCTTTGGTGTCTCTGAAGTGGCATCTAATCTTCAAAGAACATGATTGGTTGGCATATTAGGTTTAGTGTCATGCAGCTGTTGTCATCAGCATTGGTCTGCTTCACCACCTCTAATATTATTTTGTTTCTCCCATTCAATGTAGTCGACAGTAAGTGCATTTAACTTGGTCATTTGTTTCCCCTGGACTTGTCCTTTTAAAGGGAGTGTATAGAAAGTGTTATACCAGATCAGTAGCTTAGGCAATGTTATCAATCTTATGACCACTAGCTTACACCACAAGATAATTTATCTGCCCATTTCTCAAGGAGACTTTACGCCCTATTCCTATTGAAAGTGGCAGGTTGATTTGTCTTGTTACATGGCAGGGTAGTGTAATTTACGGCATCTTTCCTTGGTAAAACCACTTGGTTAGTGTCATACTCTCTCCATCCCAAAACGATCTTCCTACTTCTTTTGCCGTTACTATAAATGAACTTTGTGCTAGGGGCACAAAAGAAGTTTACAATATGAGGTGTCGATATTTATGAGTTGCATCGATTGTGGACCAGCCACACTCTAATTAAAAGCACCAACAAAATCTTGACACATAATTTTGTAACACGTTTTTGTAACTTTATTATTTCCCCTATCAATAACAAGTTTTACATTTTCATTTAACCTAAAATAACTGCTCAAAGTTCATTCGAAGTAATGACCAAAAAAGTGGGAAGATCATTTTGGAAGGAGGGGGTATAATTAAGCTGCCTTGTGATGATTACCATAACTCAGTTTTCTTGTAACAGGATGATAATAGGTATAATGCCAGCAGAGGTGCCCACCTGAATCTCAAGCGGGCTGAAAAGGCCCGAATTCTGGTGAACAAAATTCCAGGTAAATGCTTATAGGTACTGGTGATCACGTGCATTTTACATTTGACGTGAAATGATAGTCTAAGGATACTATTCCTTAATTATTAGAGTTTCATTTATTCACTCTTTGAGTGGGATGGAGTGAGTACACCATATCTTCTACATGCAAGAAACACTCATTACTTGAAATCCTGACTGTTTCACTACTAGGATGGGATTTTACCAGCCTCACATCATAATATTACTCCCTCCATCCCATTTATATTGGTCACATTTGACTTTTTTGGTCACCACGAGTGATCTTTGACCAAAAATTAATGTCAATCTAATAATCCTAAGAAACTTGAAAAAAATTAGAATACCTATATTCCTTTCTTATTGATCATGAGTTCTTTAAAGTACTAGTATCATAGTTTGTTGCCATAGGCAAATTGTTTTCGGTGTTTGACAAAATAAGTGTTTTATTGGCTTTCTTGTTACTTGTCCAAGCAGAATGATGGCCTATATTGGTCAAACTTCCCAGACTAAAAATACACACTTCCAGTTAGTGGGCGCTCATTGGGACTTTACCCATCTAAATTTTCATATGGTCAAAGACGTCTAACCTCATCTGAAAGTTTCCCAGAATCTTAACTACTGTAGCAACTAGTTGGTTTTAGGCCTTCTAGATATAATTAATTTTTAAAATACAATTATGAATAGAGAAGGAACTACGATGAGCACCCAAACTTGGACTTTTGAGCATGAAGAATGCAAGTAATAAGTTTTTCTAGTGATCTTACGTCTTCTGGTCTAATTTCTATCTTTATTACTAAGTAGCCCTTGTTGATGCCTTGGTTGCCAAAACTCGAGCATGGGAAGAAGAATATGGTCTGACTTTTACTTATGATGGGGTTCCCCTTCTCGCAATGCTAGACGAATATGCCCTGCTACGGAATGATAGAGAGGAAGAAAAAAGAAGAATGAGGGTAAAGTCAACAGCTCAGTCAATATGCTAACAATTGCTGATTTGTGTTCAAATTATGCATTTGTATTTTGAACTTGTTTTTACAGGACCAGAAAAAGTTCCATGAACAGATAAACACAGAACAAGAAGCAATATTTGGTTCAAAACCAAGCCCAGCTCGACCAGTTAGCAGTTCAAAGAAAGTGGTGGGCCCACGAGCAAATGGGGGTGCGAATGGAGGAGCTCCTAACAGACGACTTTCTCTAAATGCACATCAAAATGGGTCCCGGTCCATTAATAAAGATGGGAAAAGGGACCTTAACAGACCCGTTGCACCGCTCAACTACGTTGCTATATCGAAAGAGGACGCTGCTTCACATGTTTCTGGCACCGAGCCTAGTCCAAGTACACCTTAGTAGTCCGAATAAGAGCTGATGGTCTGTAGGCTTTATATACCCTTGTGATTGATATCTCTGTTAGTATAAATTCACTAGTGTAGTTGCTGCTTTAGGGATATATACTTCCAACTGTGACTGATCGTAAAGTAGAGAGACTGGATTAGCCATTTTGCATAATGTTGTTGGTATTGGCAAGATTTCTAACTGTTGTGCGTACTTAATATCGCACACCTGCCAGAGCTGTCAATACGGGCTGGCGGGGCGGGTCCAACCCACCAAAACCCGCCACTAAACGGGGCGGGGCAAGCCAAATTCCTGGCGGGTTGGAAATATGTCAACCCAACTCGCCCCTTTTGCATGTCGGGGAGGGCTGGCCCGACGAGCTCAATCCAACTTGACGACTCCACGCACGTGACTAATAATAGATAGAGTGATGAAAAAAATCCGACATCAGATTAAATCCTAGTCAATTATCCAGAATAAAGGATTAGTCTTTTTACTAGTCAAGAAAATATAATATGAGCAAGAAATTATTAGTTTTAATGAAAAGGATATTTGAACATTATACTATAAATTAATTGTATATCTCGAATGAATGAATCATCATTTAGCACCAATAATGGTTGGTCACGCCTGTGGACAAGAAAACCAAAAATAAATGCTCCCTCCGTTCTCTCTTATTTCATTTTTCGTACTTACCGCCCTTATACCACTTATATTTTTTCTTAATTTTTATGCAAAAATATAAATAGAAATATTATACGGGGCGGAGAATTTCTTAATCTCCATGAAAGTGCAATTAGAAATGTTATGCTCGACGATTCAATAATAATTTTCTTGTACAGTTGGTTTTTCAAATTATTTAGTTTATTTAGTGAAGGTTCTTTATCTCTTTATATACTTTCTTTGTCCCGGTTTAATTTTTTAGTTTGACTTGACACGGAGATTAAAAAAAAAAAAATGTTGTGATTATGAAAAGTAAAGTGGGAAAGAGAAAGTGTGTAGAGAGTTTTTTTTTTTGTGAGAATGATAAGTGGGTCTCATTATTGTTTATTTTAAATAATAAACAACTGAAAAAACCTTGAAACCGGAACGTATTAAAAAGGAAATTAAAAAAAAAACCGGATCGGCTGGAGTATATTTTATGCAAAGGGTACAACAATAACTACACAGGGTACAACAATAACTGAACGAAGCAACGTTTTTTGTATAAGCTTATTTCCTTGCGCTTGGAGGAATTGGCCAGATTCGTCTTGGTTAACAATGGTGAGCGATAATGAACCAGCCAAGTCACTCTTGCCCTACCTTCAACGCGCCGATGAGCTTCAGAAACACGAACCTCTCGTCGCCTACTACTGTAATTCCCCTCCCCTCTGTCTTGTTTTTGATTAACTGTTAACAATGGTGAGCGATAATGAACCAGCCAAGTCACTCTTGTTTTTGAATTTGGAATTTTTTTGCTGTTTTTCAGGCCGATTGTACGCAATGGATTGTGGATTGAAGATTCCTCCAAAGGAACGTACGAAAACCACCAATTCCATCCTTGTCTCCCTCTTGAACCAACTTGAGAAGGTTTAATTTCTCTCTTTCTCAATCTTTTTTCCTACATCTCTGTTTTCGGCACTATAAAACTTTTGAGCCTTGTATAAATTTGAAATCTGTAAGGGGATTTGTTGAAACAAAAGAGATCAAAGCTGATGAGAATAAACTTAAAGCTCACTGGTAAGTCTGGTATCCATTAGAGGGTTTAAAGTGAATTCAGCTGTAGTATGGATTTGAAAACTTATGTGTTTGTTTGTTCTCTTTCAGTGAACCATCTAATCTTACTACTTTATTTGTGAGGGGATTTTAATTTAATTTTTTTTTTCCTATTTTGGGCATTATGATAGGTGTCTCGGTTCCTAGGCTAGTCGCAGCCCGCTTGCCATTTGAGGGCTTGTGTGGGACTTACAGATTGCCTAACCTTGTGATGGTGCAGTTGGATTCTAACCCTTAGACTTGGTAGGTTGTTGTCAAATGAACCCAATACAAAGAGTTGTGTCAGCTCATTGGCAAATTTTACTATATAATAAAATTCTAAGTTATGGATGGAGATCAGGGTTTAAGTGCTGACCAGGTAGTTAGCACTGTACAATAGTTGACTATTGTTTCTCCAGAGAGCAGGGTTTCATATTACTTGCTACCTCCTTCTCAATTTGAATGTCTGATTTTGTTGATCAAGAGCAAAAATGGACATTCATTTTGGGACAGAGGGAGTATTTCTTTTTCAGTTGGTATTAGATTTTCGTTTCAGTCTAATAGAGATTAAAAAAATAAAAAACAACAACAACAACAACAACAAAAATCTATGGAGTCCACTGATCCTATCTATATTTCAAGTCTGAATTTATTCTTGGTGAGTGACTGAGATTTGTGTGTTTGCAGGATAAGAAGTCATTACAGTTGGGGCCAGATGATCATCTTCACCTTGAGGGATTTGCTTCCAGTGTTTTTGCAAAAGCTGACAAGCAAGATCGAGCTGGGAGAGCAGATAAGTACGATAAGAGTTTAATTTTCAGTTAACAAATTTATCTAAAGTTATATGTTCATGCTTCTTGGATGACCAAATATTCTAAGGGCTATCAACCTATCTATAATGTTCCTTTGTAGTTCAAACCACATTTGGAGTATTTGTGCTTGATAGCTTATTACTTTCTCTGCCTCTGTCAAATACATGTACAAGTAAACAAACACAAGCACAATTATTGGTTGATTGTGGTATTAAGGCTGGTAATTTATTAGGCATACTAACATTTTGAGATTGTCACAGCAATACAGCGAAGACATTTTATGCTGCCAGCATTTTCTTTGAAATACTTAACCAGTTTGGTGAAGTTCAACCTGATGTAAGTTTCCTATCACTCAATCAATTTCTGCATGCTTATCATTCTTATATACTGTCTGCCATCTAGTAGCTTCAGCAGATACTGGATTACTGTCGACAAGAATAGTTGGTGATTTTCACTGGTTAATTTCATTGTCATTTTCCAGCTTGAGCAGAAACAGAAGTATGCAGTCTGGAAAGCTGCGGATATTAGAAAGGCTATAAAGGAAGGAAGAAAGCCGGTGCCAGGGCCGCCTGGTGGTGAGAAAGATCTCTCGCAAACATCAAGTGGTGAATTTGTATGATCTTTTACCCAATAGCTTTCTTGATATTTTCATTTGATAATCGGCAGTATTCCTCGACACTGCCCTCTATATGAATATGAATCAAAGAGAAGGCGAGGATAATTTAACATTAAATGAGACGAGGAAGAAAAGTGTGGGATGATTTTTTTTGGTGAAACTGGAAACCAAATAAAATGGTTATCTGCTAATACTCTTGTCAATAATCTAAGGCTGCTCGTTATTGGTTTTTGAAGCATAACAGAAGAATATTTATAAGCCATAATGTAGAGATTTTCAATTGTCATACCATTAAAGTGTAGTAATACATGGAGTACATAGTTGAGGGACGAGGACTGTCTTGAAAACATTCCCATCATGTTTTAAGGAATTCTAGCTCATGCCTTTGCAGGATCCAGAGCTGAACAGGATTGATCCAGCTACAAGAGCTGCAGCTGAAACTGGTACATCCTCACAGTCATTTGATGATGAAGCACATAACTTTTCAAATTTCTTGCCATCACCTCCATCTCACTTTCCAACATCACCTCCTTCACACATTCCACCATCATCTACTTCTCACATGCCACCTTCAAACATTCCACCATCACCAAGTTATCCTACAGATGAGTATCCGTCCCATAATTTCCAACACCAACACTCAATTAACAAACCAGAAAATCCAACTCACTCTCAATCATTTCACCATCAACCCTACCCGCAAGACCCCCAACAACATTTGCAACAGAATTACCCTCCTCATGAACCTCCCTTATATTCCCTACCCAATTTCCAATCTTACCCTAGCTTTTCAGAGAGCACCCTTCCAACAGCTCCGCCTAGTTTTCCTCCTCCTTACTATCAAGGCTCTGATACATCCTACACTTCACCTCCTGCTTCCAATGCTGCAAACTATGCGCCAACCACTCATTACAATTCAAGTGGCTCAAATGGAAAATTTCCAGAAGCTGCACCAACTCCTGCGCAAGAATATCAGTATGACAGCAATTACCAGCCTCCACCCGAAAAAATTGCAGAGGCACACAAGGCAGCAAGGTTTGCAGTCGGGGCACTGGCATTTGATGATGTTTTTATTGCTGTAGACTACCTTAAAAAATCTCTTGAACTACTGACAAATCCGTCGGCAGGTCAGTGAATTTCTAGTTGTATTTTCCGGTGTGGACTCATCACATCTCTTACCTTAAAATTTGGTTTGTCCGTAAATGGTTTTGGGTTTGTTAAGTTTCCCAGAGATAATACTTTATTTGAAGAACACATATTTATGAAATGATAGTGATGCTCATTTTTACAGTATACTCCCTCCGTCCATTTACATGGTTCACACTTTCTATTTTGGGCGTCCATTTACATGGTTCACACTTTGTTTCTTTCCTAAAATGGAAACTTTATATTATTAAAATATTAACCCTACCCCACTATAATTTACTATTCCCTCCACTCATTCTCTCTCCTACATTATTTTAATACTCACAACACCATTATAATTTACTATTCCCTCCACTCATTCTCTCTCCTATTTTATTTTCACACTCACAACACTTTTCAATATAATATTTCCTCCTTAATTTACGTGAGAACAGTAACTGGGAACCATGTAAATGGACGGAGGGAGTATATTTTATTTCAGTTTTAGAGTGAACCATTTGGATCCATTAGCAGGAGGATATCCGAACTAGCACCATGTCATACAGACCTTGCATGTTGTGTTCTGCGGTATACATTTCAGTGAAATTAGATATCTTTATCAACCAAATATAATACAGGGACAGCTAGCATCAGGGAAAGCAGAAGAAGGAAACAAAATGTAAACATGAAGGAAGTTGTCTTGTTTCTAGATCTTGGACCAAAAACTTGGCCTAATAAAGAAGGATATTAAATTATTAATAGGACTGATAATTGTGCGAAGTAAGTTAGTGTAACTAATATTTGTATCCTTTAAAAATGGATAGCATTTCTCTGTTAGGACCCTATTCCTAGCGAAAGCCAAAAAGAGTACACATGTTTCTTGTTATCCTCGTGTCATTGTTATGTCTGTATTTGGTTGTATTTATGTTATTGATGAATTGTATAATGTCAACATTGCTTTCATCATCTTAGTTATAGTTGCAGATTATTGGACCAAGTTTTTGGTCCTAACATTTAACGTTTTTGTTCTTCATAGATAGACGCTAACCTAGGCTTATATTATATTATTTTTTATTTTTAATTCTGGAATAAGTTTGCTCTCGTAACCTAGGAAAAGGCTGGATAAAGCCAGGGTATCTAAGTTTCTACGTGTGGATTTGTTAGTATTCCACATAGAATATTCATTTTGGACATAGTTTAGTCAGCATCTGATCTTACGCTGGACTATGCTTCTTGTTTGTCATTGTTGAACATCTCTTGAGTCGTCATCTCAAAGATACTCCTATCCTTAAGTTTGTTCGTCTTTTCGCCAACATTGATGATTACTAAGTTTACCCCTTGTCTAATTCCTCCCATTAGTGTTACCTACCCATTTATCCTTCCTCGTATATATATAAATCTTCTCGCCCCATCTTCAAATCTGGGTATTTCATATACGAACATCTCACTTAGCAGTACGCATTTGAGAACAATGACAACTCTTTGTTGCCTCGGGCACTCGAGCACTAGAAGATGGCCGAAGCAAGAATCTGGTGGCGGATCACTGGGTTTAATGAGAAAGAAGAAGAGACAGCATTCAATGAATAAAGAAGAAGTGAAGCAAGATTTGGTGCTAAAGAATAAGAGTAATCTGCTGACTTTAGAGGAGTGGATATTGGCATCGCCAAACAGAAATGGTAGCAAAAGTAGTAGGGTTTATCCTACATTTGAGAAAAAGGATGAAGGTTTATATAAGAAAACTGGAGATGGAGAGATGGAGGATTCTTCATCAAGATTAAGCCTTAATGGTAAGACAAAAAAGAAGGTGACCTTTAAAATCCCTGAAGTGGCTGATATATTCATATTGGATTCTCCTCCTGGTGGATATTATTAATGTGACAGATTTTGTTTAAGGTGTCTGTGTCTCCCCTGTATAATTATTTTTTATTTTACTTTGGCCAATTTACATTTTCAATCCTCATATTTTGCTTAAGCTTTGATTTTAGCTATCATTGTATTTTTTTATTTTTTTTAACAGTTTTAACCATTTTACTTTAGATATAGATATGCACTATTGCACTCATTTTCTCAAAAAAAAAAAAAAAAAAAAGAAGTCTAAAGCCAAATGACTAAAATGATGCCTTTAGTTTCACTACTTTTGGAGATAATAAGTGCAAATCTGATAAAATCTGTTTAAAAAAACCATGATAGTTTAATCTAAAGCTTAAGCAAAGTTTAAGCAAATTACAAGAATTAAGAATATCAATAGGCCTTTTACTTTCAATTTTTATAACCAAAAGGGGTACATTGCCGAGGCAACTAGCCAAAATCTTACAAAAAAATGCATTTTTCCTTAAGCTTAGAAAAAAACGTGTTTTATTTACCCCGCTAGTGCCAGCGTTAGTGTAACAAAGTGCCAGTGTTAGTGTAAAAAACTATCAGTGTTAACAAAGTACCAGTGTAAAAAGTGTCGTGCATGTATATTAAGTGTCAGTGTTAGTAACAAAGTGTCAGTGTAAAGAGTGTCAATGCATATATATTAAGTGTCAGTATAAAGAGTGCCAGTATAGGATAAAAAAATGCCGGTGCTAGTATAAAAAAGTGTCAGTGTGAAGAATGTCAGTGTAAAAATGGTTTTTCCTTACTTAGAAAAAAACGCGTTTTTTATAAGACTAACTCAGGCAACTATAAGCCTTTAAAAACAACAGAGAAAGATGGCATTTTTGTGAAAAATAAATAAATAATGTTGAAAGCCATTAAGACCACAATAGGTCTAATGATCGTATTCAAATGCTACTGTAAGCAAGATACAAACTACAGCCAAAAAACTACATATTATACAAGAATTTGGTATTGACAAATTGAAAGTTGAAACTCCATCAATTTAGCAACCAACTGCCTGCACTGTAATTGCCACCTGCAGCATACATAGCAGATATAAAGAGCTATTATTGGCAAGTCAATTACAATTAATACTTAAAACACATGTATACAATTCTGGGTTCCGCTCTTTGTTGAACAATTCAACATTGAAAAAACATCACAGTATATATATATATATGCGTATACTATTGGTCCGGTCCATCCAAACCAATGCTAAAATTTCTCAGGACCGGGGCCGGGACTGGACCAATATATCGGTTCTATGAAAATTTGGAACCAGAACCAGACCAACACTATTGGTTCGGTCTGATTCCATTGGTCTGGTTTCATTTTTTTATGCTCAGCCATAGAGTGAGTTACATTTCTGAATTTATTCAAAAAAGGTAACAGCGTAAAAGGGATTATAGATTATGAAACAATATAGGAAAAACGTTTATTGTATTAAATTTTCATATCACTGTTAATGTAGACATGGTATATGATTATCTGACACTCTTCTCATTCTATGAATGTGAACTGTCTAGCCTGAACAGTTCAATATTTTTTTCAAGTGTAAATAATTATATACTCGAAGTTGATGATCACAGAAGGAAACAGTAAATTGTTATCTTCTTTTCTTTATCTCCTTTACTCTCTAAAAGAGATTATAAATTGTTTTCAAGTGAAAAAATATACCAGTCAAAGGGATGCCCGCAAGATAATTGAACAGATTGTCTCCGACATGTATTTCTAATGCACCACTAACACGTAACATCTCGGAAGACCTCTTTTGATTCATCATAAAGCCATCTGAAAAACAAGCTTGGTTATTAGTGAGGAAGCAAAGTTGCAATGTCCTGTACCTGCTAAAATATCTAATCATATACTCCCTCCGTCCCATGATAAATGTCCCAAAATGGGTTCGGCACGGGAATTAAGGAATAAATATATATAATGTAAAAAGTGTATAGTGAAATAAATGTTGTGAATATGAAAGTGATGTAGGAAAGAGAAAGTGAGGTAGAGAATAGTTAGTGGATATTTATTGTGAGTATGACAAGTGGGTCCCACAGATAAAAAAGTAATAAAAAACTCTCCTTTTTTGGGTTGAGACATTTTAAATGGGACGCCCAAAAAGGAAAGTTGGGACATTTGGGCAGGGACGGAGGGAGTAACTACCATTAGTATAATTAAGAGGGAACTACTGGAAGAGCTATTTTTATCTTTTTTTTCTTTATCTCCTTTTTCCTTCTTGGAATGGAGGCAAAACTATGCCATTGGAGTTGTTTCGTATGTCACGATTTAAGGCCACCCTTAATGCAAGACTACCACCATTTCACTCTACATATCCCAGTTCGATTCTTTTCAACACCATTTTGCATATCAATTTTGACGGCAGTATATGTTTCTTTAATCCTCCAATTGTAAACTTTGTGGTCAATAATATTTATCATAGTTCTTCAATGCCATGCAAAAACTAGCTTTAAATCAAGCAAGGACCCAGAAGCCATTTTCGCAAAAAAAAAAAAGGCTCAGAAACTCTTCTTTCGGTTATAGTGGGAGTATACAGTAAACCAAGAAAGAAATGTTTCAACAGCCTCTAGATCTTTCTCCTCTGATTTTTTTCAATCAGCGAATAAAATAAATGAGGGTGAAAAAACTAAATTATTGATCTTAAGAAACACCTATAGTTTATTTATCGTAAGAAAAAAGAAAAAAAAAAAGAGTTCCTCAGTACAAGGGGAGAGCTTTGTTAGAAATGAATAAACTACGTCCAAATTCATCACACTGTGTTCTAAATGCTAAAATTCTCAACGAATAAAAATTTGAGGAATATTTCGTTATTTTTATGGTAATCTTATCAACTAATCAGAATACTTGATTATTAACTATAGTATTTGATTTTCCGAGACCAAGACAAAAAAAAAAGTTCTTCTAGCGACGAGGCCTGGGCTTCCTTTGCTGAAATAAGGTCAAATGCGTTGATTAAAGATTTCTAAGAATCGATTTAGCAAAATCGACTATTTCCTATACCAAATGGAATGCTTTATCGGACTATAAGTGAATATGGAAGAGTAAAGCTTCTTGCTCGAATCACGTAGCATACCCATATACTCCCTCCATCCCGAAATGATCTTCCCACTTTTTTCCGTGTCAATACTAAGGTACTTTGAGCAATAAATTTAGGTTAATATAATTATCCTAATGAAAATTTTAAAACATGTTATTGATACATCATTATAAATACTATCAATAACAATATTTAGATATTCCTTAGGATAGTTAAATTAACCTTAAATTATTGCTCAAAGTACCTTCGTATTGACAACTAAAAAAAGTAGGAAGATCATTTCGGGACGGAGGGAGTATATGCAAAGGATATCTCCTCTCAAAATTAAACTTTAGTGGAAAAGAAGCAGTAATAGAAGCATGTCTATAAATAACGTTAAGAACAAATGGAACATACTTGCACAAGAAAAGTGGTTGAAGTCCAACACCTTCTCCTGTCTCTAAGCGAGCTCGTCTTGCACTTTCTTTGTCAAACTTGCTCGGAGGAAGAATTTCACATGGGCCATGAATCACACCAGCCATAAGTGTGCTAGTTTGATTAGATTCATATACCTACAACCAAGTAACAAGGGTTAAAAAATACTTGGTTGAAGGTAGGTACAGCTACTGATAAGTGGAGAGAAGTGGCTATTTTAAAGAAAGGCTTGGACAAGCCAATTAGTTGGTAAGGCATAAACATAAAGATATAAAAATTTACCAGACTTTATTTATTACAGTTGAGCGTTATGTTGAACATTTTACTTCAACATGGGTTTCAATAGTTAGGAATGTGGATACTAACATTTTACTTCAACATGAGGTGATTAATAAGCTCTCCACAGAAAGGGACTATGTAACACCAGAGTGGCAGCAAAATTGAAGCATTGACATACTGTAAATTAAGATTTTGGGCGAAATTCTTCCCAGTTCCACAGTAGTTCGAATTTACTATGGAGTATAACATTGATCTCATGTGAACTGTCGATCATTCTCTATCATCAGAAAAGGCGCAGGCGCGGCCGCGGGAGTGGGGGTTGGGGTTGCTGTGCTAGCTACTCGAACTCAAATTATGCGACGCTGAGCAGGCAAAGCATCTGGCAAGCAAGTATCCAGGACCTGTCCCTAAATATTTATTATGTTGAACCGACGCAAACACTAGCTATAAGAACTCAGACACCAGCATAAATTATTATCACCAGAGCAAGGAGTGAAGTACCGAGCATATAAACTCAAAATGGGTATACTCAATTAAAGTGTATGCTAATATATTCACCTCCTTGTTTTCTGTTGAACAGGGCCGACCAACACCCTTGGGCAAGTCACTGGGGAAGTAACAGCGACTGACAGCAACACACTTTGAACTGGATTTGTTATCCTCCCACATGGCCTGCAGTGAAAAGACAAAAAAAGGTTCGATGTGAAAATGCCATCTTTGGCATTGCTTTCTTTACAAAAGATAGTTATCACTTAATAAGATTAGCAGAATTATCATACAGCTTTCTACAGCTATGTAGAGCAATGCCAACAACAAACACCCACCTACGCAAAATAAGGATAAAAGTAGTGCTATTATAGCAACACTTTATGGGGGTGCTGATATTATTGTGCTACAAGCAACTGTAGCACAACTCTATATGTGTGAAAATACACAAAATACATGAAAAAATATAAATTACGTTTAAAGATTTATTATTTTATAATTAGTATGCGATCAAAATATTGGTGAAAGATTTAGCTATTGAAAAAAAAAATTGAAGGGAGAAGTTATTGAAATGGTGGTTTTGTAATGAGAAACATAGGAAGGGGAGAGAAGTTACTTGGATGGAGAGTCCAAGAGTCCAAATCACTCCTCTCCCGTAACATTTCGAAGATAAAACATGTTGAAAAGATTACTACTTCCATCCCAGAAACAGAGGTTGTTTCTACACAAGGAAGTTGTCAATAGTTTTAAATTTCCTAAAATGATAAGTCAATTTTGGCCAGGATTTCACCTTATTTCTTGGTTATTCTCATCCCCTAACGGGGTTTACAGTCAGCTTGTCAAAAATTAAATTCTCGAAAGCAAAATAAGCCTCTCTTGGACATACTAAAAAGGGAAGTATCTCTCATTTTGCAAAGGAGCACATACAAGATCATATATTCTCGCGAAAATACAGAGGTAACCCCATAATATACAATCTCGCGTGTACAAGGAGAATTTATCAGGTTGTCAGGTACAGTCAGCGCCTTATTGTGTAGAGATAAATAGCTTGATCCTTATAAGTATCCAGCAAAACATAACAATACTCTTGGCCAGGGATTACTGGTTTTGATGTCAATAGTGAAGCACACATCAAATCATCATGGCTTTACTTTTCATCAAATTTTTTTTGTTATATTCAGCAAAATTTTAATCGTTAATTTGAAAGTAAACAGGGTAGCATAATGAAAATTAATAACAATAGTATACAAAAGAAATCTGATTCTGAGGAAATACCCCTTCAAGAGTTCAGAGGCGACTTTATACGGAAATTATTTGCTGGAGAGAAGATGATAGATACATGAAGTTCCTTACCCGAAGCTTAGAAGGCGTATACTTGTCACTAGGATAAGGAAGAAGAGCATGATCTTCAACTTTGTATACTACTTCATTGATGCGGCAAGACTGGTAATACGTTTTCTCATCCGCAACTTCTAGTATATCACCAACCCATTCGACATCATGCATGTTACTCAGTGAAGACATTGCTGACTCTCTAACCCCAACACTACATGCAATTGTTTCACCAGGATTCGCTCTTTCAACTTCTTGATGTACTCGTTTAGCTTCGCCATTTGCATTGCATGATAAAGTTTCCCCACCAAGAGATTTTCCGAGGTGGTTAATTGTGAGGTTAGTTTCTTTTGATTGCTTTGGAAGAATCTCGCCACTGTTTGGTACCCATGTCTGGTTCTCATTAAGGTGGCTTCCAGCCGCTTGTGAGTGACCTGAAGACCTGATGACTGCTTCAGAATTTGCAATAGGCTGTGCTCTTGACTCAATAACCAGGTTCTTGTCACATGATCTTTCAACAGACAAACCAAAAGGAGAAACGGGATTTGCCTCTGGGGTTCTTACTAAATTATCTGGACAAGCTTCAGAAGAAGGCTTATCAACCTTTTTTCCTCTTTGTGATACTAACTTGTCCCCTTGGACATCTCTTGAATCTTCCATCCCAATACTAGATGTTGGTTGGATATTGTTGTCTACGTTTCCAGAAGCACTTATGTTTCTCATGACACGGCCATATTTAGGGGGCAAAGGCTTTCCATTGCTAAGGGCAAAACACTTTACACAATGCCACTCACCTTTGGGAATTCCTCTTGAATCGAGGCTGAGACATATTAAATGATAACCTTTCTCGCAAGCATCACAGACAAGTGCAGTGTCCACCTCATTTATGGTAATCTTGCACATTTGGCAAGCCAATGCCTTGTTCATGTAATCCCTCGAAGGGGGAGTCCATGTTTGTTTCTCGGGAAGGTGTGGTTGTAATAACTTCTGAACAATTTTGTCAATGTCATTGTGCAAATTAGGAGCTTGAACAGAGTTCATCCCCGGCAAATGCTGGTTCGTGCTTGACAGATTACTAGGAGTGGTTTGAGTCCCAAATGGTCTCGACGTAGGCACCTTATCATGTCCAACTTTAACTGAAGAAGCAGATGGAGGCTGCATTAACCAAGCAATAGTTCTCACTGTAGGTTGATTTCCAGAAGAATTTGCTGCAAATTGTTACATGTTGCTATCAAGAGATCAACACAAAAGATCTAGGGTAGAAAAGCCAAGAGTTGTACTCCCACCATGCCAAAGTGACCCATTTTTTAGTTTTTCATGCGATTTATTTTTTGCACTCAGTTTTTCATGCGATTTACAGAAGCTGACTTGCGCTATTTTACTACCACAGAGACATGGATGCCCCTGATGTCCAGAGTATTGCATTGTAAGTGTGCACTAGGGAATGATAGTTGGTATACGTGATTAATAATTCATAGAAAAAGGGGAAATCATA
Source organism: Adenophora triphylla var. japonica (assembly GCA_022495995.1). Taxonomy (NCBI): domain Eukaryota; kingdom Viridiplantae; phylum Streptophyta; class Magnoliopsida; order Asterales; family Campanulaceae; genus Adenophora; species Adenophora triphylla. Next base: position 72,834 of record JAFEMH010007028.1, read on the forward strand.
TCCGGAGAAGAAAATTTTAAAAGGGATGCTCATTTTCTAGTCAGAGGGAGTAATACAGCACATACATACTTTCTCAGAGAACTATTGTTGCAGCGTGCAATAAGATGCCAAAACTGACCGGAAGGCGACACACAGGGACCAAATTACCTCGGCGACCATACATCCTTAATCAACAATAAAACTATGAATGTTCTATAAAGTTCTTTACATAACTCTAAGACCAATTACAATGAAATCCTATCTTCAAATATAAACAATTAATCATTATCAGAGAAAACAATTAATCATTATCAGAGAAGGCCCTAATGTGGAAGTAATCTTGCCAGAGCAAGCATAAGGCTTAAATGTGTGGCATTGGCATAACATCTCCTAGGTAAGTGGCCCCTTTGTTCTGTTCAGTGATCTACATATGATACGCACTCAAAAGAAGCATTCATAAGAAAAACAAGTAATACCTTGAATTTGTGATGCGTAGGGAGAACCATTAGATCTTGCATCCCATCTGAGATGTGGCCTATCCACCCCAGGAAATGCTAATGAAGAAGAAGAATCCCTTCCCAGATGAGTGGCTGGCAATACACTGGGTGTCACTGATCTTACTTCACTAGTGGGCAACTGATATGGCAAAGATGTAGAATTTGCAGGCGAAGCATTAACCAAGTGTGAAGAATGCTGAAAGCTTTTAGAAAGTGCAGGGGCAGGACTTGGTTTATCGGAGGTAAGCATCCGAACAGTATGTGTTGTCCCGCGACTCTCAGTTGTACCAGCTAAGTTTGGTTGCAATCTTTGAGATGAATAGGTCGCAGGATGTTGAGAAAACTCCACAGATTTTGCCAACTGATTGGGCAAAGTAGAAGTATATGTCAACGAAAAACAAAGGCTCCAATTCACTAGGCAACAACTCAACTACTCTAACTACAGTAGGTAAGAATAAGCATAATCAAGTAAGAAATGTAAAACTTGATAAGAGCAACCAACATACACAGGTACCTCCATATCAGAAAAGTGAAGTCACTATCAGGCAAACACATATTACCAAATCTAACAATGGTAACATATTACAACCTAAAAAGGATAGATGTAGAAAACCAGTACGAAGAGGTGAATCATTGAATGCCCATTGTCACTAAGTTTCTACTAGTTTAGGTAAAATATTAAACTCCTCTCCGAAGGAAAAAACAATACAACAATTTTACAAAGGAGGAATGAAATAAGAGAAGTTGTACCCTCGCAAGGATCAGCCATGTCATAAAATTGGTCTAACTTGTCGTTTGAAATTGACAGCAATTTTTATTCTTTAAGACACTAAAATTTATTAGGCAGAAACACTAGCTCATTTCTAGCAAGTTAAGCGTATACTCTTGACCAGGGTCTTCTTGACTCTACCTTCCAATGGAGACAGAATGATGTTTTGTTGGCCAATATTTATTTGCGTTCACGACTTTCTAATTCTGATAAAGGTAAATCAAGTTTTCCCTCTGTTCGATCATCGTACAGAGTAAGAGCAGTGATTTTGAAGTATATGGCTTATCAAATAAGAACAATATTTTAGCTAGGAACCTTGTCACTTATGTTGACAAACTACCTTCATTTACCCTTAATATACAAAATCCACATTGAGACAAGCAGAAGAACATATAGTACTTTGTGAGTAAGTCTCATACAATTTCTCTAACTTAAAGTTCAAAAGGTTCTTCAGTTGTCCAAAAACTCACTAATGGAGATAGCAATTTGACAGTGTAGTTAAGCAATCGAGACCATAGTTATTAAAAGCCCGCCTAGGCGCGCGCCTAGGCTCCGGGCGGAGAGAGGCTCAGCTTTGGAGCCTGGATTGTGCTAGGCGAGGCGCTGTTTCATAGGCGAGGGATTAGGCGCGCCTAGGGCTGAAGCGCGAGCCTTGATGGTGTGCGCCTAGGCTCCGGGCAAAATAATTGACCAACAATTAAATCGTAATTAAACCTAATACGCGACTAATACTCTTCTCTGCCACGACTCTCTCATGTACACGTGTCATAACTCTGTATAAGAGTAGCGATCACTAGGAACTCCTTCAAACTAACAGCGACGACCTCCGGCGACCTGGGAAGAACTCCGGCGATCTCCCTGATCACTTGATGTTTTATGTATACTATCTTTTTTGGAATAGTATACATACATTTATGACATATAACGTATGTTTGTGCTTGTTTCTTTTATGACTTATAACGTATATTTGATTTACTACTTGAATTTGATTTATTGCTCATCTGATCTTGATGTTGTATGTATACTATATTTTTAGTATTTTAAGGCATTTTTGCGTCGTCAATCGGGCGCGCGCCTGCCTTGCGCCTAGGCTCCGGGCACACCTTTTGCGCCTTGGTGCGCCTTGGGCCTTTAATAACTATGATCGAGACTGAATATCCCTATAACATTTATTTTAAAACACGAAAATAGAATACAATCAATATCAGTGCATGCATAAGTGAATATCAATACTTCAACCAAGAAACGAAACCTCACCTTTTGCTTAGCCAGCAGCAACTTCTCAGCAATGGACATCTTAGGAGGCCGAATCCCTAACTTCTGTTCCTTCAGCTTGCTAAGACCTAGATCCTCAATAACAGCTCCAAAAGCATCCCTAGGGAAAATATCTTTTGGCGCAAACTCCACACAAACCTGAGCCAATTTCTCCCGAGCCTCAGTCATCATCTCAAACTCAGCCTCAGTAGGCTTCCTTCGACCCCTGATCTTCCCCATCGTAGCCAACACCAGCACAATCTCCGCCACCTTCCCCACACTAGCAGCCAATTCGCCATCTCCACGAGCCTTCTTGGCCAAAGGAAGGCCCAATTCACCGTTCTCCAACGGCCTCTTGTCGCCTAAAGGCCCTAAACCCTCGGATCTCGCCTCAACTGGACCTATAGACTCGATATCCGATCCCGTATCCATCAGTCAGGGATCAAGTTCCATACACGACGACTTTTTGCCGTCGTAGGACAAAAATGACCGGAGAATCGACGAATTGGACAGGGAAACCTGCAAAGCATAGAGAGGTGAGACGCCATGGGAGGGGAGGAAACCCTAGGGGGAGGGAGTTTAAAAAATGATATTTGTAAAATTAAAAACGAAATTCTTAAAAATTATAAGTACCTTTTTGGCGGGTGAGTCGATTTGGGTACAAAACTTGGAACAGACGAATTTTAGAGCGACAGAGGTATTACCCCGCCCCCACCTGCTTCTTATACATCCGCTACGCTGTCGTTAGACTCAATTTACACCTTTTCTTTTCTTTTTTTTTTGGAAAATTTACATTTTGTCCCCTGAGTTAGTCTTATAAAAAAATTAGAATAAGCTCGTGTTCGAGGATACGTTTGCTTTTTTTTTTTTTTTTTAATTAAGCCTGTGTCCGATGACACGTGTTTTTTTTAATTAAAAAAAAAATTTAAGGACAAAATGGAAAATTTCACCATTGGAACTATTCATAGAACTGTTCACAATGGTGAGGTGGACAACTCTAATTTATACTATAGATGTATTTTTTTTTGAAGCTTAAGAAAAAATTATTTTTATACTGACATTTAATAATACATGCACTGACACTTTTCACACTGACACTTTTTTATACTAATACTGACACTTACCCTATACTGACACACTTTATCTGAAACTTAATATACATACACTGACAATCTTTACACTGACACTTTGTTACACTAACACTGACACACTTTATACTGACACTTAATATACATACACTGACACTCTTTACACTGACACTTTGTAACACTAACACTGACACTTAATATACATGCACTGACACTCTTTACACTGGTACTTTGTTACACTAACAATGTCACTTTTTTACACTGACACTTTGTTACACTAACATTGATATTTTGTTACACTGACACTTTGTTACATTAATATTGACACTAGCGGGGAGAAACAAAACACGTTTTTTTTAAGCTTAAAAAAAAAACGCATTTTTTTTGTAAGATTTTTTTGGCTTGTCCACTATTTATTTTATGTTACTCTCTTGGTGTCATAGTAAAAATCATGTTGTTGTTTTTTTGTTCATCCAAATTAATATTCAAAATAAATCCCTCGCCCCGTGTACTCTTCCCTTGCCCGCTATTCATTCGATCACCTCCAAATTCGACAACAAAAATCACTCCCTCCCTCTTCGATTCCGGCCAATATCCTCCGGCTTTCGGCAATCTCCATTAATTTCGGTCAGTTTTCCACGGTTTACAAAGAAAAATCAAGCAGATTATGACCGAAATTTCTCCGTTTCGGCTAACCTCCATCGACTCCATTCAAGATTTCAATATTCCGGTGAGTTTCTCATATTTTTTGGGTTGCTACACTAGTTAAATCCTTCTCCTTGATGCATTTTGCAATTGGTTTGATTGCAGTACTATCGAAGGATGGCCTCTACGGCGTAAAATATATTGCTAGATACGGAGTAATATTATTGGACCAATTTTACATCAGAATATGTATTGAATTTTTAAATTGAATGTATTTGTGCAATTAATTTATTCATGTATTCGTGTGTTTATTTATTTGTTACATGCGATTGATATTTTTTATGAAAATTATGTTATTTCTTGTTCAAAACTAGGTCTTATTTTATATATATGAGACTAATTTTAGTCTTATATTATATGTATAAGACTGATATTAGTTTTATAGTTTAGATAACTTTATTATTCTCTTAAAACCGAAAAAAAAAAGTGAAAAATTACTTGTATACATTTGGTATAAGATTTTACTTTGTCTTGTACTTAAAGTATAAGACTCAGTTTTTTGAAAAATATCAGAGGATTTTTATTTATTTTCTTAAAAAGAAATAAAAAAAAGTGAAAAAATGATTCTTATACCTTTAATAAAAGATACAAACTAGTATTACACGTAATGTATAAAAGGACAAAAGGTTTATTTAAAATATTGAAAAATTCATTGATTTTATGTCTTATTGATTGGCCCAAAAACCATAGGGTCAGAAGCCCTTTAAATTTATTGCCAAATCAATGGTGATACTTTTTATCATGCTATGCGAGAAAGAAATATTATATTATACTATTGATTTGTATTTTTTTTTTTTTTGACACTCTTTCTAGTTATGATAATAACTTGCATGATAAATAAAATGGTGGACACTAAATCAATTACTCCCTCCGTCCCTAAATGTTTGTCCCATTTGAATTTTCAAACATTTTAATTTAGTGATTTTGAAGCTTTAATTTTGATTATTTCTACGAACGCTTTGAAAATTATTGATAATATACACCGCCGTTATGTAATACTCCATCCCTAAATGTTACAAGTTTTGAAAATTTAGTGATTTTGAAGCTTTAATTTTGGAAATGAGACTAACTTTTTGGGACAAAGGAAAAGAGAAAATGGGACAAACATTTAGGGACGGAGGGAGTATAATTTTAGGGTGATACTAAAATTTTGACCATCTTTGGATGCTAAAGTTAACCTCTATTCTACGAAGGAGGGAGGAGGGGCAGAGGCCGGTTATCTAACTGCAAAACAGTCGGCTGCATCAACAACAACTGTTATATCGGCCGCATCAAAACATCTGTTATGCTTGTGGATTGAATGGTGATCGCGTAACAATGGATGGTCGATGTTGAAAAAGCTCAGAGGTTGAAATGACAATTCTTGTGATCGATCCGACTACACTAGTCCCAAATCTCCCCCTCTACCACATGAAAAGTCCTTTAACTTGTACTATTGTTTGCTTCACGAAAATTATGCAATCCAATGGAAGTTGATATTATTATCTCTATGAAATATAACAAGAAATGGAGGGGGGGAGAGAGAGAGAGAGAGAGAGAGAGTGGCTAGAGCTCATGGCTTTCAACCTGGAGGTCATGGGTTCGATCCCCCCAGAAGTTAGAGGGAAGATTTTCTCTCCCTAGGATTTATCTCCTAGGCGCTTCTGTGCGTGCATGTGTGTGTGTGTGAGTAGTGAAAAAAAATGGAGGGGAGAGAGAGAGAGAGAGAGAGAGAGCTGGACTTCCATTTTCAAAATACTACAAATGACAAATTTACAGTAAAATTTTAATGTTCATTAAAATGTTACAATACACGACTATCACTGCATCACCAGTTGTACAGTACAACTACATCCAACTACAATATGATGATGAACCCTATACAACAAACTATCTTATCTTATGTAATCTGGAGTATAATATATACAGATTCTACCTTGAGTTGCAAATTCCCTGTCAGTTTATTTAAACTGACAGAGAATTTGCAAGTTATGATGGTGCCACATCACTACATAGCATAAGCCTCGAATCTACGCAGAAGATATCAGCATTCTGAAATTTATACCCATGAAAAAGCGGCAACGGAAAACCTATCTTCAACCTCAAGTTCACATATGGTATGATGACAGTTCTGAGGACAACTGACATTACTGACTGCAAAAAAGAAAAGAAAAAAAAATCAAACATTCCACGAGGCTTTTAGTTTAATCTGGAAAGTGTAGCTCTGCCTCTTAATACAAGATATTGGAAATATTCCCTCCGTCCCAAAATGAATTGTCCCAAAATGAATGTCTAATTTTCCAAAAAAAAAAAAATGTCCCAAAATGGTCTGTATTTTGGACGAACATTCATTTGGGACGGAGGGAGTAGATCATTCCAGACTTTCAATCTCCATGCAATGAAAATTGCAAGAGGTGCCAAAGAGCTCTAGCTTAAGCGGCATCTGATATCCCTTTTCATACAAGAGGTTCAGGGGTTCAAACCCCACCAAATGCATTTCTAGCACTTTCAAGTGTCACACTTGTAATAGATTAAGTCATTCATTCATAAAAAACCCATTTTTTTAAAGCAAGAGGTAAGCAGTTCCTAAGCATTCTTATCCGTTTTAAATATTAGTTTGAAACAAATTTAGATTTTCCCAACATGCAATTGAAGAACGGGCTACTATACCTTAATGGGACGCATGTGCAAGTTACCAATATTACTCCACGCCAGGGACATGTCAAAAGTGCTCAGTTTAACAGCACCAGCTAGACTGTTCCTCGAGATTTCTGCAGATCCTGAAGCACTAATCACCTGCGCTAAATAAAGTGAAATAACTAAAATATATTTGTGGAAGCTGCATTCATAATGTTGCAAACTTGCAGTAATTTGAGAAGGTTGGGTAAAGCATACCAATGAGATGCATGCTACAGGTTTTATTTCACCAGAATCCAGAACATTAATTGTCAGATCCGAATATATTGTGGTATAAACATCGTAATTTATAACCTTTATGATCGGGGGTGAAGATATTGTGATATCCAGAATCATGTCATCATTTGGGAATTGTTTGTACAGCTTGGGAACGATGTATTTCCATCTTGCAGTGTTCAAATATGACTGCTCCGGTACTTTGTCAATTATCCATTGCATAGATTTTGCCTAAACATAAACCGAAATTAGGTTATCATACTAGAGTTAATGGCTTGATACATTCACAGAAGCATTAAAACTTACATTGAAGTAGGCTAACGATGCTGAGTTAAGAACTTTTTCGTGTACATAAATCCCAACCATCTTATTCCCACTCTTGCAGGAACCCGATGCTTGAAAATTGCTAAGGTAACGTCTGGAAGTTAAGTTTTTATCATTCCCTGTAAACAACCCATTCATTTCAAGGCCAACTGATGAATTACTTAGCAAGGGGTCGTTCACGAAAGTGATATTCCATTGAGCAACATCAGCAATTGGGATTTCTTTCGGCAGAGATTGCAATTGTGAATCAATTTTCATCATCCCATCTGTAATTTTCTTGGAGATTGTATCTTCGACTGCAGAGGCAATGGCCCCTTCAAAAGCATCTATCAATCTAGAAATATTTGTAAGAATATCAAATGCTGAGATTTTGCAAGAAACCAAAAATTAAAATATACTCACTCCATTCCCCTCAAAGAGCCACAACTATAGAGTCAAGCATAAAAAGATTATTTTTTTCTGTAATACCCTTTAATTAAAATATTATTTTCTCCCAAAAAATTTGAAACACGTAAACTTTATGGCTCAAGATCGGGAGAACAATTGAAATGGAACTTTTACAAAAAAGGTAGGACTTCAAATGGAATGGAATGGAATGAAATGGAGGGAGTCTAGAGAAATGCCGCAGAAATATACCCTTGATACAGCCAAGATGCTCCACCATCCAACTTTATTGAGATAAATTTCACATAGCAACCACATTCTTGAACTGACAGTTTAAGAGTTCCTTGTTGATTCTCTAGACCAAGTGTCAACCCGATTTCCATACCTTCAACCTTGGCAGGAGCAGAATTCATTAGCTTCCATTTGGAAGAAGTAAAGAAAGAAACTTTGATGGGAAATAATCACATGGTCATTTCAAACAACACACACACACAAAAAAAATATATATATGAAAGAAATGATGGGGGAGGGGGGGGGGAGAAGAAGGAAAAAAGAAGCATATAACTCATGTTGGACTATCTAATCTAGTTCCAAAAAATACACTCGGTCATTTTCAAGACAGAACGAGCCTTTCCTCATTGTGCTCAATTTAGTGAAGGGTCATCAGCCAAGACATGCTCATTCATATCGCATACTGAGGAAAAAACAAAGATGGAGACAGAAAGCATCGCAAGTTGTACCCTGTAAAGAACTAGATGAGATGCGCCCTCCGTCCCTAAATGAATGACCATTTTTTACTTTTAAGGGAAATTAAAAAAAGCTAACATTTAAGCATTTTTTGTAGCATATATGCATAAATAATCCTAATGATCTCACCATATAAAATAATGAGCACAAGTGTAAGATAGAAGATGAGATTAAGTTACTTTACATAACATTCATTAAGCTACATTCTTTTTGTTTTACAAAAATTGACATTCAATTATCTCATGAAGGGATTACATAAATAAAGTACTGGTTATTATCTAGAGTAGTTAAACTTTACGGTTGACAATAATATACATTAAAACAACTACAACTGCTTTTCAAGTAAATATAATTGCTTGCTCTTTGAAACTCTAAGACAAGTAAAGTGATATATAAAAGAATTTCCATTTATGGAGCAAAACTAGGAACACCTTCTGCTATGAAATTTATTAGTCCTCATATTCCTGGACAAACACGAACTCATGAACTCCCTCCATCCCATTTTTTACTTAAAAGGGAATTTAAGAAGCATTTTAAGCACATTCCGTACTCGCATATATAGTTCAGTACTCTTAATGATTTCACCAAATGACAATTTTGACACCATGATTGCTCAGTGTAAATTTGAAAATCATAATTGGCAATGGTGGATTTAGTAACTTCACCAAAATATTAACCTACTGTCCAAAAAAAATGTCATATTTCTATAAACACTATAATTCTACTACCAAGGAGATGCTTAGTGGGCCAGTGTGGGGTGCCTACGTAGCGGGTTGGGTTACGGGCTCGGGTCGTTACACCTTAGAACAATTGAAAGGAACTAGGAATAAGCACTTATGAAAAATGTTGTCAGTGTGAGATACCTGTACAGAAGCAACTCCCTTATCAGAAATGTCAAATAACCAAGTGCTGTAGGAATACTTCCACTCCATACTCAAATTCGCGGTAGTACCAGAGGCTATTATAGCAACTCCCGTCTCTCCGGTTCGAACAACCGAAGAAGTCACATCAACTCTGTATAAACTTGCATTAGAAACAACCATTTTCACCTTCCCAATCAGTGGAATCTGCATACTCTTCTCAATTTGGGGCAGCTGAAATGGAATTAGGTTAGAAATCGCCCCTTTTATCAACAAATCCTTGACGAAATTCAGACCCGTCTGCGATATATCAAGCGAAAGGAAACCATCTTCTCTCGATTCAACATGAGTGTTTGAAGAAGAAATCATTAACAACGGTAGCAAGATCATGAATAGAGATTTATGAGCCATTTAATTCGGTTTGAAATCAGCTGTTGGAAGATTGGGGAAAAGTGATGTTGCTATATTGAAGAATTAGGGTTTTTCTTGTGAGATTAGAATTGCTTCGTCGACGATGGAGTGAAAGAAACCGTGAGTGACGACAGTGGTACGGCTGATCTGTTTGTTCGTTAACGCTTCGATTTCTGATTGTCGCGCGAATTTACGAGCGTGGTTTTCAATCGCTTGTTTCCAATCGCGTTGCGTCTTGGGATGCGTGTGTAAATTAATGCAATCGCGGCCTCGTTCGTTCCCTCCGGAAAGGAGAGAGTTTGGGCCCAACTTTTGGTGATTTTTGGGCCTTCTGTAACTCATCCAAATTCGGCCTTATGGCCCAATGGCATATACCGTCACAGATTCTTTTTATTATTCTCTAGTCCTACTTCAAGGATCCTATAGTAGTATTTCACACTTTTTTTTTAAGATTTTTTTTTTTAAATGAATAAAGAATTGCAAATGGGTGGAAGATTAGAGGAAAGAGAATGTAAAAATAAAAACATTTATGATAAAACTTTTTTTTGATTGATTTTTTTGTAAATATGTTAACATTATAATTATAAGGCTATAATGAATTGTTTTTTTTTTTTAAATATATTTATATTATTATAAGGATATAAATGTTCGAAACACTATTCAAAATTTGTCAATTATATAATGAAAGTCTTAATTAGTCTTGAACGGATAAAAGGGAAAAGCAGGATTTGAAGAAGTGGGACGGAGGGAGTATTATTATCTCCAAAAAACAATATTTCTATTTTTGTGTGAATCTACTTATTCCCTCAGTCCCCTAATAAATTTCTGAATTGACTTGGAATAATCGTTTTTAATAAATACTTCATCCATTCCTGTTGAGTGATACTTATTTCATTTTTGGTTTGTTTCAGCTCAATGAAGACTGTTTAAAATGGAATGAAATCTTTACTATTTTCTCCACTCATTCTCTTTCCTATTTTACTTTTACACTCACAACACCAATCAAAACACCATTTCTCAAATTCATTCTCTCTCATATTTAATTTTTCATACTCACAACATTTTCTTTCATTTTTTATTTCTTTTACATTTCCTTAATCTGTGTGCTCAAATTTTTGATATCCACTCGACTGAAACGGAGAGAGTATGTTTTACTTGTTAATACATTACTACTTACTACTTGTATAATAGAATTATTAAGTAGCTTTCCTTATTTGAAAACATAAATTTGTTTTGATACAAACTAAAATAAAAAGTGCTAGATTTATTGGGTCCTATTATTTACACAATTTTTTTATTAAAATAATGTGCAAACAACCTAGAAATAATAAATATTATCTTTTTAATCATGAAAAGTTTGTACTCCAAATCCCAATGCTACTCTCCTACTTTAGTTCTCCTACTCCTCAAATACAATGATAGGAGTAATAATTATAGTGTCTCCTTTCCCTTAATGTTCACATTTTCCTCTAATTTAAAATAAATGTTGTTTTAACATTTTTGATTTAAAAATAAAAAACAATTATTATACTTTCTTTGTTTCAAAATAAATATTGTCTTTGAACTTTGATTAAAAAGTTAATTTGAGCATCTTAATAATATTTTAAAAATTGTTATTGATACACAAATAGAAACGTTATTCATTACTATTTTTAAATTTTCATCAAGATGAATAATTTATTTCTAAATATGAAAATAAATGCTGAGAGAATATTTTTAATAAGTAAATTGAATGTTATAATTATGGTGTTTAAGGCACGCATTAGAAAAACGTAACTACTTATTATATTTAATAATTTGTATAGCATATTAAAAACTATTAATGATGCTATTATCAATGTTTCAATTTTTAAAGTAATTACTATTATTATTAATTTTGGTCAAAATTTTCATAATAACTGATATACTTTTAATAATTTATGTAATGTTTGAAATTATACATTTTAAGTTGAACACATAAATTAAGTAAAAGCAATGATGGACCCAAAATTTATTTTATAAATATATTTACATTATAAAAATAGCCAAAATCTTGCGAAAAATTAATTTTTTTATAACTTAAGAAAAAAATAGTTTTTAAACACTAAGCCTAACTAATAAGATGGGTGGACAATGTTAAAAACTAGTTTTTTCATAACATTTTAAAAAAACTAGTTTTTCACAACATTTTGAAAAAACTAGTTTTTCACAAGACTTACTCATAAAAATATAAATATCTGAAATACCGTTCAAAATTTGTCATTTAAAGAATTTAAAAAAGGAAAAGTAACACTTTTTTAAAGTCGGAGAGAGAGAGAGAGAGTGTGTATAACAATCCACAAGCCGCTGAGTTAGTTTTGAGCACAGAAGAAACGCCTGACCTAAAACCTCTCTACATCTAATATCTAGGGTTTAGAGCAGTCGCCATGCCGAAGAACAAGGGAAAGGGAGGCAAGAATCGCAAAAGAGGAAAGAACGAAGCCGACGATGAGAAGCGTGAGTTGATTTTCAAGGAAGACGGCCAGGAGTACGCTCAGGTTCAGCGTATGCTCGGCAACGGCCGGTTGGAGGCCCTCTGCATCGACGGCACTAAGCGTCTCTGTCACATCCGCGGCAAGATGCATAAGAAGGTCTGGATTAACGCCGGAGACATCATCCTCGTCGGTCTCCGTGATTTCCAAGACGATAAGGCTGATGTTATTCTTAAGTACATGTCTGATGAGGCCAGGCTTTTGAAGGCGTATGGTGAGCTTCCTGATACTACTAGGCTCAATGAGGGTGGGATTAATGATGAGGAGGATGAAGGCCTTGCTGATGAGTATTTTGAATTTAAGGATGATGATATTGATGCTATATAACTCTAATTGTTAGGGCTTATGTGTTATTGTTTGCTTAGATTGATCGTTTTGCTCGTACAGCCATTTTCGTGAGAGATCAAATTGAATTGCTGCTGGTTTTCACAATCTGAATCTTAGTTTTAACTTCTTTGGTTGTTTTTAATACGATTCGGGTAATTGGTTGAATTGCATTCTTGAATATCTCTAGAGGTGTTAGGGTTTTGGGATTTATGTTTGTTTTTCTGATGATTATCGTCGTTGTTTGTTAAGTTCTCGGAGGTTTTAAGGCCATGCTTATCAAGAGACCTTAAGTTATAAGAACACGGGCGATGAAAAACAGATGTTGCAATGTAGTGTCGAGCTGATCTATGGATGTAGGTTAGAGAAATTGTTGGTGATAACATACAATGTGCCTTTGCTGTTGTTGACTATCAAATTTAGGAGTTTTTCGCCTTCCCTCAAGATTTTTGATTGGATGTGACTTCGTGTTTCCGTTCACAATCAAATTTAGGAGTTCTTCGTCTTCCCTACAGAATGTTGATTGACGAGTTCACGAAACCAAGTTAGACTAGCATTGCCTCTCCCATCTCTTGTTTATCGTTAGGCACATGTAGAAACTATGAACAAAAGCCGCAACAGGAATGTCAATTGAATGTTTTTAGTCCCCAATCGTATCAAGGAAACAGCAGATTCTTCCTTTCGAAACTACCTTACGACTAGCAACAAAGGGTAGTGGGTGTGGGTGGATTTAGGAAGACACACAAGGAGGTTAAAGAAAAAATTGCAGGATGTATATTGGTTACACTGTATCAAACATTTAATGGACACAGGAATAATATGTAAACATTATCTGCAATGGGTCTTCACTGTCAAAAACCATGCAGCAAGTATCATGCTCCGAGCTCACAGCTGATTCTTCAAACCAGACTTTCCACTCTTCACAGTTCTTTGCTACTTCATCTTCGGAAAAAAGAAGGAAAAAAATAGTTTCTAACACTACTCCTAAAGTTTACCAGGGCTCTTTCGCAATAAATCTTGTCCATATAACTGATGGGCACACAAAAAAAAATAAAAAAAATGCACACTAATATTACACGCCATGCAATAAATTTTAATGAAAGCGGGGTCAAACAATTGATGTCCCCTCAACAACTCTCTACTGATAAAGAACCAGCACTACCACAGCCGCAAACCAAGGAGGCAAATGCAATATAGTGGTCTGCCAAGACCGGTCTTCTTCTGGTACGACATGAGGCACAAATATAATCATCTTCCTGGTCCATTCACACACAGAGATAATATTTGCCATGAAAGAATACTGGAGTATCATATTTCCACCAATTTGAACTTGCTGGAAGCCAGAGGGTAAGTTTCAAGAGTCATACTCATAAAAAATAGTCCGGTGCTGGTTTCTTGGCTGGAGCCCCTCTTGATTCCTGCACATAACCAAATGTCTTGATTGGCAACTGAAAAGCAGCAAACAGTCATTTGGTTCAAACTAAGTACTCCATCCGTCCCTAATTGAATGTCCAAATTTCATTTTAAGGGACACTCTAAAATGTGTACTTTTTATACATTTTAATGGCAAAGATCCATAAATTTGTTATCCACTTCCTAAACATTTAGCTTTAACAATAATAAAATGAATAGCGAAAAGAAATTCGGTAAAAAAAATGTTTACGGACAATTTTTTATTTTTTGCAAAAAAAAATTAAAAACATTCGACAAAAATTTCTTGAATTTGGACATTTATTTAGGGACAAAGGGAGTATATTATCTTTTAATTTCATTATTATTTTTCTTGTAGAAATGGGACCATTCTTTAGAACAAACCAAAAAGACTGGTGGGACTGTGGGACTATATTTTCCCGGAAGGAGAGAGTATTTTATTCTGCTGTCTCAATAAAAGAACAACCAGGCTGAAATGTGTATAAACCTGCGGAGCTGCATCAAAAACACGGAACTGCTTATTTAGATGCTCATCCAACTCAAGAATTGCAGCTACATTTCCACATCTGCAACAAGTCCTCAGACCAATAAGAAGATAAATTCTCGAACGACTGAAAGAGGGAATTTCTATGATAGTTAACTGCACCTGTAACAGTAATTTGGAGCTGACCAGACAGTAACTATCTGGTTATTGAACATCCATTTATAACCTTCCATTACCAACTGGTGTGCACGGGCAATATAATCGATGTTATTGGTGTGGTTAAAAGAAGTCACAACACTGCCACCAAAAAGGAAACCGGCACCTCGGGGACTCAAACCCCAGCCATCGACAATGTCCTCTGGGTCTGACCACATAAGGTCACACATAGCACCATCATGAGGTACTTCTTGCTTCCGATCAATCGTTCGAATCTGGCAAGTGGGCCACGTCAATACAACATTTAATGTTTAAGAAAAAAACCCAAGTGGTTAAAAGGACAATAATTCTGACCTGGTCTAATGTGGATATGGCAGGGGAGAGACCACCGTGGACAGAAAATAACTTGTTCTCAATGAGAGCTGACAAACTGCATCAAATTCATAGAAGCAGTTAATTTGCATGTGATATGTGTTTGGAAACAACATGGATCTTGGCTAGCAAAAAAAGCCAGCCTGTTTATCAAGGAGGAAGACACGTGTCTCAAACACATCCTGACATCCTATACACCAAGAGATATGTAAGGCTGAAGCATATCCCAACTTTTTCACGTCTTATTTCCCAAAGCCCTAGTAAATTGACTTATTTTTAAGAAATTAGTTACATAAACCTGGGCATACACATTTTCAAACATTTTATCTGAATTAAAAGTGGTCATTTCCCAACTCTCTTGCGCACAATTGGGTAAACTCCCTCCATCCAGAAATAAGTGTTCAATTCCCTTTTTAGGTTTCTTTTAAAATATGAAGAGTATATAATACCATTCTACTTGTGGGAGAGAATAAGAAACGGGTTTTACCATTTGAAGCAGTTAATTTGCATGTGATATGTGTTTGGAAACATGGATCTTGGCTCGCAAAAAAAAAAGCCAGCTTGTTTATCAAGGAGGAAGACACATGTCTCAAACACATCCTGACATCCTATACATCAAGAGATATGTATGGCTGAAGCATATCCCAACTTTTTCACATCTTATTTCCCAAAGCCCTAGTAAATTGACTTATTTTTAAGATATTAGTTACATAAACCTGGGCATACACATTTTCAAACATTTTATCCGAATTAAAAGTAGTCATTTCCCAACGTTCTTGCGTACAATTGGGTAAACTCCCTCCATCCAGAAATAAGTGTTCAATTCCCCTTTTAGGTTTCTTTTAAAATATGAATAGTATACAATACCATTCTACTTGTGGGAGAGAAAAAGAAACGAGTTATACCATTTGAAGCAAACATTGGTAGTTTTGTCATCTTACAGCAAATTCACAAACCTTAGGTAATCGAATATATCTGTGCAATATCTCCAAACATTGACGGAGCCATACTTCCTTAGGCACTCATCATAGAATCCATAAACCTAGTGGACCAAATGAAGATACAAGTCTGTAAAGCAATCAATACTAGAACCACATAACAAATCAAATAGATTATACCTGTGTGATTTGGCGGCTCTCGTGATTTCCCCTAATTAGTGTTATCCGATCGGGATACCTCACCTGAATGAAACATCATGCTTTAGTTAAAACAGCAAACACAAAACAGTCACAGGGAAAACAAAAAACCCAACCATATGGGAAGAAAAGGAAAACTCTTTTAAGTGCTATAAGGGAACAGGCTGCAGTAAAATCACTGCAAGTAAATACAGCAAAGTGTGATGTGCACATGAACAAGTTACATGACAAGTGCAGAGTTGCATGAGTGGCAGATAGCACGTGCATCCAATTTTTACTAAACCAGTGAGAAATTAGTTTCTATCATTGCCAGAAGTAAAGGGTTTTCTTTTTGCCACCTATACTTTGTACAAACTTTTGGGCTGATAGAATTTCACTTTGATTTGTAAATATGGATTCTCTGACTAATGACTTAGAACTACTTGCACGGTTAAGTTAACAGGAGCTCATATCACAATACTAAATACCCTCCAAAAAATAAAGGACGGCCTGCAAAGGCACATCATCAACTATGGCCTAGTTTTGTCATTGGGGATTAAGAAATTATGATTTCAAAGAAGCTTAAAGAGAATTAACAAAAGAGAAAAAGAATGTTAGTTAATTTCTTTATCTGACAAAAATGTGCCAATAGACGATAATGGTCAACTCATGACTTTACTCAGTATTTCTTGTTTTAATAGTGAACCAACTGAAACCCAAAATTTTGTTAATATTTTATAGTCCATAGCCTCTTGCCTCCTATTTCTTTATTACCAAATTTCCCCTTCCTCCAAATTCTTACAATATGGTTGAGTTGTTATCTTGATCGCTATTTGGTCTCATATGGTACCAAATGTGATCTAAAAATGGGTGTAATACACAAGTATTGAAATTATTATTTTGGTCCAAATATCTGCAATTATGCTATCATTAGGGAGTGGGACTGGTATTATAGATGGTGAAGGCTAGATGGGTTTACTCTCGTACCCCATCATCATGGAAATGGGGTGGAGATAGGGTAGGAGTTTGTACAGGACAGAATAAGGGAAGGTATAGGTGGCAGTAAGTTTGTTCAAATAAAATTTCACACTGCTTTAAGATATTGTAATATGCAACTACTGATACATTGTACCATAGCTCAAAGCATTGTAAAGTTTTGAGTGGTTAACCATGGATAAACCCATTGCCGTGCTACCCCTAGGAAGGCGAACACATAGGAGTACTTTGGTAATAAACAAAAACTACACTAGTAAATCTACCAGTGGCTTCAAAAGAGGTGCCCTTAATGTGAGACATGTGAAAGTTTAATAAGCGACTTTAGTATCTTTGTAGTGGGTCCCAATAAAATAGATATTTCTCTGTTTCTTAAGAGAATCACATGTAGAAACGATAATAGATTACAGATGATCCTCGGGATAACTTCCTAACTCTATTTCCAAGTATCGCTACTTCTGTTCTTCATCCTATTAATTAGCCTTCATTCCACGGTTCCACCCATAGTATTTTTATGAAGACAAAAATACAAGAGAAATACATCATTAACCTGTGAAGTGACCAGTACAACAAAATCTCAAGAAAAAGAATATCGCTTTATTTACTAGAAGAATTTTAATGCCACTGCAATTCGAAAACTATAAGCTTACATTTGAAGTGGAAAACACTCAGAAGGACAGGGGCTGACTAAAAGTGGAATGGAGAGAATCATTTTTGTGGGATGGGGAGTTCGGTTGTTATACATTCAATCAAGGAAGTTATCTGAATAGCAAGTTAACAGTGTACCACCAGATAGCGATATACACAGTGCTTCAGTTTCAATAAAATGATAGTGATGATGATAAATTCTGATATCTTCTGCAGGAATGTAGAGGTATAATTAAAGAAGTCACTTTAATTTATTCATGAACCAAATGGCAGCAATTAGACTTCGGTTCTATAATGAATAAACGAGCAGGTAGATCCTAAATGGAGAGAACTGGCCGAAGTATTTCTTTTTCAGAGAGCAATGTTACGATATCGTCATGCAGGAGTTCCAAAATCATGAGAACCTTTTCCTCACAAGCAATAAATCAAGGTGGAGGTCCAAATGGAAAGTATCAAAAGATAGTATTACGGTGTTACCTTTAGGGCAAGTAAAAGCAGAAATGTCTCGACAGAGTAATATCCTCTGTCAACAAAGTCCCCAAGAAACAAATAGTTGGTCTTTGGGCAATCACCGCCAACTTTAAAAAGCTCTTTCATGTCATAAAACTGGCCATGGATGTCGCCACATATCTGCAAATACAAGAGGGAATCAATGAGCAAGAATCACAACCAGTACTAACATTTTTTGATGAAATTTATGGAGTCAAATGAGTAATGCCAGATATTAAAACAAAAATGTGATTTACATGCAATCATGATCCCAGAGCAAGTGATTTGATCTAAGAAATAAACAAGATCCCATACACTTCATTCCCTTTTGGCTGCTTAGTTAGGACAGAGATAGTCACAACAGTAGACAGTGCAAAAAAGGTATGATAAGTGCTTCAAATAATTGGCGGGTAGAATAAATAACCAGCGGCGGCAGAATTCTCAAGATCATCCAAAGACGATTATAAATTGCAATGAAGTTTCCTCTTTAGAGGCATCTGGCACAATCCCAAGCCAACCACAACTCAAGTTTGGCAGCACATTAGGCATTTCATAACCTATTTCACATATCTTTATTCTCTACAGAAGCGTGAAAAATCCAACCTATCTTCAGTTCTATTTTTCTTCTCATCTAAATAATCAATTTAGTTCTAACAATAGATGGTATTGGGACTTGTATAATCTAGGGTAGTTCTGACAAAAGATTGCATTGGACTTATAATTCTTACAAAATTTGGTTCGTATGTACCAATATTTCTGTTTTTCAACATTTAGAAAGAAATTCCTATCTGGTTTCAGATTATTATTTGTGTGATTTGCAACTCCTATCAGTTGGGTCAACCCATCTTTATGGCACCGAATGTTGAGTGTCACGTTCAAAAGATGAATGTAGCGGATATACGTATGCTACGATGGATGTGTGGACATACAAGGAATGATCGATTGAGGAATGAGGTGATCAGGAGTAAAGTAGGAGTTGCGCCCATTGAGGATAAAATGAGGGAGAATCGTCTAAGTTGGTTTGGTCACGTGAGACAGAGACCGAGTGATGCACCGGTTAGGAGGCCTGAAGAGTGGAGAAGTGATAAAATGGCGAGGGGTAGGGGAAGACCCAAGCAAACTTGGATTTGAGTGATTGAAAACGATACGAGTTTACTAGGATTTGATGAAAATATGGCGTTGAAGAGGCAGGAGTGGAGGGCAAAAATTTGTGTGGGTGAATGGGGTTGATTTATTGTTTTTTATCTATTATATATTTACTCATGTATTATCACTATTTTTATTTTTATTTATTTATTTTTATTATTTTTATTTTCACGATGACATATGAAGCATTGTTGTTGTTGTATCCACCACCTACAAGAAGCCAATTTCTATGCAGAGTGTTAATTAATCTCAATTATTTTCAGCAAAAAGATTACTTTCAATAGAGTTGAAATTATATACCCCATTCTCTGGTGGTTAACTAGTACAAGGCTTATGCGATTAAAAAAAAAAAGTCCAAGGCTTATCACCTACAAGGTTCACTTTTCTTGCCTTTATGTCTGCTCTTCATTCAAGGGCAATTGACTCAAAAATTAGAACATAAACTATTTTTGCACTCAGCAAATCAGAACCCACAACCAACTCTCAGGAGCACATAAAAGAGTAATTTGGAGCACCAACACGAGGAACTAAGATGTGTATACCTGAACCCCACAGGATCCCCAAATGTACATGCACAATTCCAGTATCCCAGAACTTCTTAGATGGAAAAGTCTAGTGCTAGAAGAAATTCAACGAAGTATAATTGCTAAGATACCAAATTAGAGCTGCTATGGTTGTTCAGTACATGAAAAGATATTATAGAAGGGGTAAACATTGCTCACAGCATGGAGGAAACGAACAGTGCTCTACCACACAACATCAATGGGACGTTCCTACTAGATTTTGGGAGATCATTCCCATCTAGAGAGAGAAGAGACCAGACGTAAGATCCCTCACAGTATCATACATCTCAAAGCTAAACCATCTTACAGAAAGAGGTAGGATGGATGCTGCCATACTAGCAACCTGTTCAGTGTTCACCCATATCGGCTGGATTTTTATACCAATCGGCTATTTTCTTGAACATTTTTCCTAAATTTATTTTATTCTATTTTCCGTAACTTTTTCCTTATTGGCTATTTTTTTGTCAATTTTGCTCTGTTAACCTTTAGTGACCAAAATATGGGTTTTGCCTATTATGTTTTAGTAAGCAAGCTTTAACCTTTTCGCTCTACTCCTGTCACCAGAACCTCTTATTCCCCATCTCTTCTAATCTAAATGGTGTTCTAAAATACCTATTGGATATGCATGTAGGATGGTTATTAACCTTCTTCTAACGGTGTTAAGGATTTGTCTTTGGCGAGAAGGATGTCCCTTGATAACAGTGTTCTAACATACCTATTTTTACCTATTGGATATGCATGTACGACGCAATTTGAACTCTAAGGAGTTATGTATTTAATAGTATACTAAAAGGGACTTATTTGCATATTGATAAAAAATATAGGGACTTTTCTGCATTTCACCACTGTTATTATTATTATTCTTTTTCTATTTTTTTTATAACCCCAAATTTTGTTCTCTATATATATCCCCCAAATTAGGCCTCCTTATCTCTCCCTCTTCATCCTCCTCACTATACCTCTCTCTAAAATGCAGAAAAACCCTTTTTTTTTGTCAATTTTATAAGTTGGATGTAAACATACTCTGTTTGTTTACATCCAACTTATAGCAAGAAACTCACATTTGGCACAATAGTAATAATTTCCACATATGGATTTGGAAATAGCTTCCCTACTTGCAGAGCAAAGTTGCTTTGAGTGCATTTCAAACACCTTTTTTGTGTAGGCAAGTCCTTGCTTTACTTTGAATAAATAAATAACAATTACTCCTTCCTATTATAGTCTAAGCAAGAAACTTGCAGCTCATTCTTTCTATTCACTTCCACAGAAAGTCACTGAAGCTCCACTGGGCAATACTACCATAAACACCTACACTGAGAACTACACCTCGGACATAATCGAAGAAACAGATCGCAAATCACAACTACCAAAACACCTAGAACGATTCCCCCAATCCAAACTGAACAAAAAAAAAAAACTAACATGCTCAAATCAGTTAACGGCGAACAAATTTACATAAGCAAGCACGAACAAGATAAAAACAGTATGAAATGAAATCAACGGAGGAAGGGAGAGAGAGAGTTACAGTGACGGGAGCGTCGACTCGCTGAACGTTGCTCTCTTCAACAAGGATTTCCATGGCTTTGAGACATAGAGCCTTGACTTCTGACTCCGTAAGAGGCTCACAGTTCTTCAGCTGCTCTATTTGCCTGTCTAGGTCAGACATCTCCTTCCTCCCCCCAATCACTCTCTCTCTCTCTCTCTAAACAAACCCTCACTTTCTCTCTCTAAAACCCGCAAGACCAGAGGGGGCATCACCGAAAAAATAATAAAAATAGAAAGAACTGAATATTTTTATTTATTTACTCCACTGAAAAATATACAAGGTGTGGTGGTGGATCACCGGTTATTTCTGTCCTTCCCCTCCTCCAATCTATCTCGGCGTACTTCTGCTATGATTTTGCCCTAATTTCAAATCCCCTCACTCCCTCCCCACTACTACTTGGTAATTCATTGGTTAAATATGGCTCAAATGGAATTGAAAAAAAATTACTTATTCCCCGACAATTCTTCCAAACTACGTTCTCGTCCGAAGGTTCATCTTTTACTCAAATCAAATGAATGTCTCGTTAGAAGCTTCACTTTTTTTAAAATGAAAAAGGTTTATTTATATTCTATTATATCCACTAATTTTTCTCTCTCACACATGGATATGGTTATATACACGGCCCGGGCATTTGACGAAAAATACACGGCCCGGGCATTTGACGAAATTACCCATTTATAAATAATTTTTTTTTTCATTTCAAATTCAATCAAACAGCCTCTTCCTCTCCCTCGCTCTCTCTCTCTTTCTCAGTACACACGACGACGAACACACCACGACCGACGAAGAATGGCTCGAGTAAAAATTCCGGCCGTCCCTGCTGGAGCTTCCGCCGCCGCTACCACCCCTGCCATCGCCGCCGCCTCCGCTTCTACCACCGTGCCTGTAAAGAAGGTAATGCAATTTGAACGAAATTTAAACCTAATTTTACATTCCCAATGTCTAATTTTTTTTTTATTGCTTCAATTGATTTGGAAGTCTTTCATTTCATGAACTGGTTTCTTCAATTTTATTCGACGTCTTTTTCTCATTTTTCTTCGTGTAATTTTTCTTTCTTTGATAATAACCAAACTGGAGAGGGGCACATTTCGTGTAACTCACACGAGATTAATTTCGTGTAAGTCACACGAGATTCATTTCGTGTAACTCACACGAAATGCATCTCGTGTAACTCACACGAAATGCATCTCGTGTGACTTACACGAAATGTGCCCAAAGGTCGACTCTTTTCCTTTACATCGTTCATATTCAGTTATAAATGCTAAATAGCTAATTTATTGTCTCTTATTTGTTTTTTTGTAGGCACGTGAACGTATGACCGCGTCAAACAGAAAGAGGAAGGCCGAGACGACAGCGGCAGCTAAGGTAGATAAACGAAGCAAAAGTATACATGATAGGACTATCGTGCGTGGGTCTCGAGCTTGAGATTCAGTGAGGAGGTAGGAGATTGATCATGATACGACTTCATACTGAGCAGACAGTGCACTCGAGCAGACCGAGCAGCATTGATATTGATTCCGATGATAGTGTTGAGGAGGATGGAGGAGATGATGAGGCATCTTCTCGATTCTCGTGATAGTGCGTGAGGAGGATGAGGAGGCGGAGCAGGAGGGTGGGGATGATGATGATGAGGAGGAGGGGAGGGATGATGATGATGATGATGATGAGGAGGAGGAGGAGGAGGAGGAGGAGGAGGAGGAGGAGGAGGAGGAGGCGATACATGATGTTAGACCTTTGAGGCATGGGAGGAGGGAGGGATGCGGCTAGAGGCGTGGACAGAGGAGGGGGCAGGGCGGGTGAGGTGCCACCATCACGGCAGCCTTCAGAGTGACCTGTGGCGGCCCGTAGAATGTTTCACTTTTATACGGCTCGTGATCACAGAGCCCGAGAGATTCGGGAGGACTCCACTAGTGAGTCGCTGGTGACTTTTCATACGAGACTCGCAAAGATTCGCAAAAGTAAGATAATCATTTATGTTAATTTATTAAAATCTTGAAGTTGTTTGGCACACACTCTAAATATTCCATTAATTATACATCTCGTACTTTTCTCGATCTCGAGTATTGATTATATTTTTTGTTTGGAATAAACAGTTCAAGCGTGCCGATCCTGAGGCTATCGATAGAGCCCGGCCGACCCTCGTTGATGCATCGGGCATCCAAGAAACTCGCACGATGCCACCATTC
Organism: Adenophora triphylla var. japonica; assembly: GCA_022495995.1. Classification (NCBI taxonomy): domain Eukaryota; kingdom Viridiplantae; phylum Streptophyta; class Magnoliopsida; order Asterales; family Campanulaceae; genus Adenophora; species Adenophora triphylla. The sequence goes on from JAFEMH010007028.1 coordinate 96,707, forward strand.
GTAGGCCTAACCATTGCCGATGACGGCATTTTTGGAACGGTGGTCTCCCGAGACTAACTCGTTCCACATGCCGTGGGGAGATGACCATTACGTTACACGACGTATCTCATATCCCGGGTATGTTGTTATATATTATCAATTTCAAGACTATATTAACTATCTACATTCATCTCTTGTACTAAAATGTGTTATTTCATCTTCAATTTACAGTGTATCACCGTGTAGGTGCACTGTTTCTAAGATCCGGATCCAAAGGTTCGACCTATCCGCATCGTAGACACCTCGCTGGGCGGCACCGGATACTTATTAAAGGATGTCCTGCGTCTCTTTTCTTCCCGTATACCGCACATGATCGATGCCCAACAGAGCTTCGCGTATATCCCGCACCTTCGGGTTCCACGATGTTCGTGGACAAGAGTCAGATAAGGTGCCCGCAGCCTCTACCTTCCTTTATGCATGGATCTTGAGAGACTCCCCACTCTCTCCCGGGGATCGCCCACATCGCTTATTTATACCGAGAGTCGGGGAAGGCGTCCGCATCCGGATGCAAGCAGATGGGTGGTCATGCGACACCGCTAGAGGTACATCTTACTCTACTCACTTTCTTTTTACTTCGTCGACTCCCCCGTAATTACATGTTGCATTTGATTAGTATTTAATACTTTTTACATACATCTCGTGGGTGGATATACGAGTACTTCCCGGATTTCCGCGACTTTCTCGACCCGCACTGGCAAAGCAGGGCAATGAGAGCCCGTAGATGGTCACGTGCCGATGCACTGGAGGGCATTGGATCATCTAGTGCAAGACGCCGCACTCTTGACAGATGCATGTTGATAGGGTGAGTTATTCATATTAAAACTGCTTTCAAATTGTTACACTCCCTCCGTTATTATGTAGACTCGCCTAACAAAGTCTACTCACAGTTGCTTGGACTCCTTATGGTATCGAGCGGACTCGATTCTCGCCTGTTTCACACTTCGTGGGGTTATACGCTTTGTGACATCACCGAGGCGTATATGCCTCGATCGTGTTACTGTGCGCCGGTACCAGCAGAGGATCCCCAGACGGCCCCCGTGACTCCCACGAGATGTATTTTGTCAAAGGGTCGAAGGGATACCAAAAGGAGTATGGTGACGGAGATGATTTTGGGACGGCGGGTGTTGTTCGACATGCATGAGTTCGTGCCCGTTCCCCGATGGGGGCCACCACTAGATACTACATCTTCTCCGTGACCGATGATTATATGGAGTGGTTTCGGCTAGGAGTCATGTTCGGATATCTAATCCGATACACGATCCTCCCGTTGACATTCCACCTCCCCCACCTCCCCCAGCCGATGTTCCACCGCACTGGGTCATAGCCGATCGCAGATCTCATACTTCCATTAGTGACAGATGCGAGTCTCCCGAGTACGCCGTAGATATACTTAGACTGGCACACGAGGGTTTAGGTCGTCTCATGTAGAGGTCGCATTTATGTATTGTTGATTATGGAGTTTTGGTATATTTGTAGTACCGATTATGGAGTTGGATTTATTTTCCTGTAGGAAATGGATAGTTGTTGTTGTAATGGTATACCGATTGTATTGTTGTTGTTTATGGAGTTATGGATTTGTAGTACCGAATATGGAGTTATGGATTTGTTGCCGTTGTTTATTTGGTGTTCGTTTATTTGGTATTGACAGATGCGAGTATGAAATGGATAGTCATTGCCAGGTTCGATTGTGTTGTTGCCGTTGTTTATTTGGTGTCAGTTGTTTACTTGGTGCCGTGTTGTTGCCGATGTGTCTCGTATGGATCCACACGAACACATCTCGTGTAGATCCACACGAGACACATCTCGTGTAAATCCACACGAGATGTGTCTCGTGTGGATCTACACGAGACACATCAAGAATAAACAACAAAGACCAAAGTCATACCGATGAAAAATTGTATACGAAATAAAAGTGTTAACAAGGATAAGCATATAATTCAAACATCCAAACATTCATAAAAGTGTTAACAAGGATAAGCATATAATTCAAAACCATTACACATATACTATCCCCTACGTAATCTTTCTCTTCTTGCATCGGTATCCCGATCATAGAGTTTATTAAATGCCGCTATCCTATCTCTATTGGAGGATCAGCTTGACTTGCGCTGATCACAAAGCTGCTCCCTCCAAGTGTTCTGGTGGTGGAATTGGGTAATCATTGCCCGACATGTGCAAAACAAAAGTAATAACAAGCTTAAATACAACGAATTTAAGTAAGACACTTAAATATTACAAATATAGATGAGACAAGCTTAAGTATCATACCAATATAAAATGGTTTCTCACTTGTCCCACCACAACCGTGTTTATCGGTGGTCCTACTCCCGCCGGTACGCCACCGGAAGACATAAGCCGCCGCCGCTAGCCGAGTACGAAATGAATGCCACATTATACCTCGTGGCAATGATGTGCCCAAGATCCGGGAAGGTCCATCCAATAAGTAGCGTCCGGCGCCGGCCGCATAGCAAGCAATCCTACGTAAGAGTTCATCTACATTTATCCAAGTTAGAACTCTTTGATAAAGGTCTTGGCGAGCATTCACCTCATGGTAACAGCCGAGCGCACTTGAGCCCACATCTCCTCATCTCCGAATATCTCGTGCCGCTACGGCTCTATAGCCACAATGTCCATCGATGCCACATCTCGTGATGCCTCCAATATATGGGATAATGAAAGGTGGAAAAGACCTCAAATACTTAGAGCCGTATATACTAGTGTGATTGGCCGTCCATTTCCCTCTCCACGACCCCGACCCCCGATCCCGTCCTCGTCCTCGACCTCGCCTCGACTCCGCCTCGACCCCCGTCCTCTCCCACGACCTAAGCAACTAGCGGTGGATGAGACGTAGGAGTACTAGCAGGGTAGATGGTGCGGGTTCAAGCCGATTTCCATTTGTGCGTGGACTCCGAACTCGCTTGGGTTGATGCAATGAATGCGCATCTAGACCCGAAATAGGGCAAAGAAAAGAGTGAGAAGCATTCATACTATCAACATGCAAATCAAATACATCAAGAACTTAATTGAAATGTGAGCCACAAATGAATGAAGATCTATACCCTTTGCTAGTCGAGGATGGTGTAACGGGGACTCGAAAAAGTTGTTAGTATGCTCCCAATCTCGACTGGTTCTTCCGGAACTTCCTGGTCCGGTTTATTCGCCTTTGAAATATGATCTCGGCTCGTAAGCATCTCTTGTTTGGTGATTTAGCCCTTCTTCCATCAAGCTTTGAATAACTTTCTCCTTACCGGCTCAGTGCTTTCTCAAATTTATTCAACATAGCTTGAAAATTGTCTTTATTTATTCAAGGCTCAGATGGAGGGTCAGTCTACTTCAATATCCAACTTCTTCCAAAATCATGAATCGAGGCCACCAATCCGTCCCCACAAACCCTCTATCCTCGCAATCTCGTGACTACACGGAAGTCCATGTGTTCGCCCGTAGTAACACCCGCAGCATCCTCGTGATGACATTACCCCCATTACGACCCCGCTTGATTTTCTCAAGTCGACCCCGCTCTTGTCCGATAATGCGCAAGGCTTCCGTTGACACTTTAGTCAATATGTTGTGATACATATTACGGGTCCTCAAATCAATTCGAGTTCGGTCTTTGATCTATTCATACCCCGTTTGATATTTTTTAGTTGGATATCGAAGATCTTATGAGCCTTTTCAAGATTGTGTCAAAAGTAGAAGAAGCACTCCCCAATGCCTTCTTCAACCTCGTTATGCTCACCCTCGCCCCGTTTGTGGTAATGGGTCCCAAAGTGTGGTAACACATCCGTGTGCATGGACGTAATATTCTCGAGAGTATGGAGTAATCCATGTATCGCTGAGGTAATCCAATAATACAGATAAGATATGAAACGGTCACAAAGCCCTCGCTAACGTTCGTCCCATTCGCCGGAGGTAGGGCAGAGATTGCATAATTGAAACTCCTCATGAATGATTCTCGCCAAATCCTCGCTACCCGTAATTTAAGTAATTATATATATTATAAACAAAGAAAATCAATAAATAAGTAAATAAGTAAATAAATAAATACCGTATGACTCAACCCATGCCTTCTAACATTGACTTCGATATGCCTCCGACACAAGAAGTGTGCGGTGTCGGGAAAACCGTACGGAGAGCGCCGATAAAACCCAATTCACGATCATGACAAAACCGCTGGGCAACCGGGAGGTGTAAACAAAGCCGCGCAAATTGTCCAATGCCCATTTGTAATCATCCGCACTCGATACTTTCGAGGAACGCATACGCTATTGTGAAATTATGCCCATGGAAGTAAATCCTACAAACCGCAAGAAGTACAAACCATAGCAAGCTGGTGTTGTAAGTGCAATCACCTTGTACAACATATGGAAAACAGCTTAGCATCTTCATTGCTAATGGGTGAGAGAAGAATATATCGCCGATCATGCCACTCTCGCCGTCTTCCCTCGTGTAGTATGTATATTCATGATCTACGAGTAATTTAAGGAATTGTTGTAGCGGGGTCCTTCCTTGTCGTTCTTTTTCTCTATATTTTGTGATGGCATTGCGGACGTGCACGGAGTGCTCACATTCTTCTCATCGCTCATCTTTAACATTGCAACTATGTCATTTCGACGCAATGAACATTCACTTGCCCTACACACAACGTCATATTCGGCACCCGTCAATTTCCCGAGAGGAAAACCTTCCTGATACAAAGGAAAGTCATGATTATGCATACCATTCCTTACAACATAACCCCATAACCCATCATCCCTCCTTTCTTTGGCATATAGTTTAAAACTACACTCTCTCTCGCTACTACTCTTCTTTATATTCTTAGATCTTCCTAGCCCGTGATATCCACCAAAATGACATATTATCATCGCATAAGCTAGTTTATTTCCAATTCTATTCTTCGAGTTCTCGTATAACAAGGTGTATATTTCGACGCCTCGCGATTTCCCGTACATGTGCAAGAAGCGCATCCCTCGTTTGGAAATAATTTCGATGTCGTGAATTCATCACCGATATCCGGAAATGGACCCCGCAAAATACAAGCACTCGCCGCTTCAAAGCTCCAAGAGTATATATTTCGTGTATAAATACACGACATAGTTCAAGACATCTCGTGTTAGTGTACACGATATGTAAGCAACTATGCCGTGTATTTTTACACGAAATTATCTCCGTCCAAGATGGAATTTTGATTTCGATTTTGATCACAATACAAAACAAAAGATTAAGAACTTACTTCATATAAGCTTGGATCATTAAGACTTGGAGAATGTTGATGTGGAGGAGAATTTGGTGAGATTCCTTCTTCTTCATCAAGGACAAATTCTATATCATCAAGGTTAATATTTTCATAAGAATCCATGCTATGATCATAGAAGCTTGGATCATTGAAACTTGGAGAATGTTCATGTGGAGGATAATTTGGTGAGATTCCTTCTTCTTCATCAAGGACAAATTCTATATCATCAAGGTTAATATACTCATAAGAATCCATGCTATGATCATTGATTTTTGGAGAATGTTGGGGAGAATTTTGTGAGGAATCCATGCTATGAACTTAGAGATTGATTTTTTGAATCATCATGGGGTTTATGGTTTCTGTTCGTAATAGGTGTGTTTTAAGGAATTATAAACGGCGAATTCAACGCAAGCCTCGTTTTGAAGGGTTACAGATTTTAAACCTCTCGTGTACATTAACACGAGATATAAGCATATATTTCGTGTGTTTTTACACGAGATGTATAAATTATAAATGGCTGCCTATTTATTTTTTTTTTAATTTTTTTCTACATTCTAAATGTCATTTAAAGTGTTTTTCATCTCTATGAAAATACTCAAAATCCAAATGGAAATTGAGTTACAAATATGTGCCATTATTTAGTGGTTTTTGTGGTTTTACGTGTCCCGATCTTGCCAAAAATGGTATACGCCTACCTCGTTTATTTTTTTTTAATTTTTTTCTAGATTCTAAATGACATTTAAAATGTTTTTCATCTACATGAGTTTCCTCAAAATCCAAATGGATATTGAGTTACAAATTTTTGCCATTATTTAGTGGTTTTTAGGGTTTTACGTGTCCCGATCTTGCCAAAAATGGTATACGGCTACCTCGCTTATTTCTTTTTTTTAATTTTTTTCTAGATTCTAAATGACATTTAAAATGTTTTTCATCTACATGAGTTTCCTCAAAATCCAAATGGAGATTGAGTTACAAATATTTGCCATTATTTAGTGGTTTTGTGGTTTTACGTGTCCCGATCTTGCCAAAAATGGTATACGGCTACCTCGTTTATTTTTTTTTAATTTTTTCTAGATTCTAAAATGACATTTAAAATGTTTTTCATCTACATGAGTTTCCTCAAAATCCAAATGGATATTGAGTTACAAATTTTTGCCATTATTTAGGGTTTTTGTGGTTTTCTCGTGTCCCGATCTTGCCAAAAATGGTATACGCCTACCTCGTTTATTTTTTTTTAATTTTTTTCTAGATTCTAAATGACATTTAAAATGTTTTTCATCTACATGAGTTTCCTCAAAATCCAAATGGATATTGAGTTACAAATTTTTGCCATTTTTTAGTGGTTTTTGTGGTTTTCTCGTGTCCCGATCTTGCCAAAAATGGTATACGCCTACCTCGTTTATTTTTTTAATTTTTTTCTAGATTCTAAATGACATTTAAAGTGTTTTTCATCTACATGAGTTTCCTCAAAATCCAAATGGATATTGAGTTACAAATTTTTGCCATTATTTAGGGTTTTTGTGGTTTTCTCGTGTCCCGATCTTGCCAAAAATGGTATACGCCTACCTCGTTTAATTTTTTTTTTTTTATTTTTTTCTAGATTCTAAATGACATTTAAAGTGTTTTTCATCTACATGAGTTTCCTCAAAATCCAAATGGATATTGAGTTACAAATTTTGCCATTATTTAGGGTTTTTGTGGTTTTACGTGTCCCGATCTTGCCAAAATGGTATACGGCTACCTCGTTTATTTTTTTTAATTTTTTCTAGATTCTAAATGACATTTAAAATGTTTTTCATCTACATAAGTTTCCTCAAAATCCAAATGGAGATTGAGTTACAAATATTTGCCATTATTTAGTGGTTTTTATGGTTTTACGTGTCCCGATCTTGCCAAAATGGTATACGGCTACCTCGTTTATTTTTTTTTAATTTTTTTCTAGATTCTAAATGACATTCAAAGTGTTTCTCATCTACATGAGTTTCCTCAAAATCCAAATGGATATTGAGTTACAAATTTTTGCCATTATTTAGGTTTTTGTGGTTTTACGTGGTCCCGATCTTGCCAAAAATGGTATACGCCTACCTCGTTTATTTTTTTTTAATTTTTTTCTATATTCTAAATGACATTTAAAATGTTTTTCATCTACATGAGTTTCCTCAAAATCCAAATGGATATTGAGTTACAAATTTTTGCCATTATTTAGGGTTTTTGTGGTTTTACGTGGTCCCGATCTTGCCAAAAATGGTATACGGCTACCTCGTTTATTTTTTTAATTTTTTTCTAGATTCTAAATGACATTTAAAATGTTTTTCATCTACATGAGTTTCCTCAAAATCCAAATGGAGATTGAGTTACAAATATTTGCCATTATTTAGGGTTTTTGTGGTTTTACGTGTCCCGATCTTGCCAAAAATGGTATACGGCTACCTCGTTTATTTTTTTTTAATTTTTTTCTAGATTCTAAATGACATTTAAAGTGTTTTTCATCTACATGAGTTTCCTCAAAATCCAAATGGATATTGAGTTACAAATTTTTGCCATTATTTAGGTTTTTGT